>JAWQUT010000061.1:209157-246647 GCA_033807755.1 Ellobium chinense
CCCCCCCCCCTCCACACACACACACACACACATACACCATCTACTGTATATGCAATTTAAAAGTATGGATAGAGTATAGGTGCATGATAAAAGTTCGAATAGGGATTGGGGAAAAGACTTCAGTATCTAGAAATTCTTTCATGCGGACATTTCATATACCTAGTGTAATACTGTGGTCCCGACTCCCATATTTTCTTTATTGTACATTACTATCAAACTCAAACACGACCTCACAACTGGAAGTCGTCAGTATGTTTCCACGATGGCCTAAGTCAGATTTAGTCCAAATAGAACTAACGCACCATGATATTTATGAGATAGAGACTCATGCTGACATGTTTAAAAAAGAACAACAAAAAACTAAAATGCGCTTATGTTATTTTCCCCTCGAAACCGCAGTTGTTCTTATAAGCAACAACTGTTTTTACTTTGCTATTAAAGCTGGCTCCCCTCATGTTTTCACAACTACGGAATATAACTTAGACTTTTATGGAGGTAATGGTTGGACAAGGTTATGGACAGGTCCAGTCAGTTAAAAAGTTTTTGAGGTCCCATAGTGTTTAATAGTAAATAATAAAACTTGGTACCAAGTTAAAACTCATCACCTAGAGACATCAAACAGAAACGCATGCCTATAGCCGTTAATGATTTAAAGTGGTTTATACAAGTTCTTGATAGTCAATATTATTACTTTAAAACGATTAATTTTTCAGTTCGCAGCCAATGCTGCAATGGAGAGGAAATGCCTTTCTCTGCACATTGTTACCTGACTCACCGACTGTGTATGAGACGCAGGCAAAGAGGAAATCTAATTCTTAGAGCTGATGCTTTTAACGACAAATGTTTGTTTATTTGTTTATTTACGGGTAAGCACAGAGTAACTGAAAAGCTATCATGAGATACCAAGCGGCAACACCGGCATAACACACCTTTAAATTACTTAAAGTGAATCAACCTAAATGGCCTTGTATGTGTCGCCGCGGACAGTAAAGATGGGAGGTAACCATTATGCCTACAGTTATTGTGGGGTTACCTCCCGTATTTCGGCTCTCGCATCATTACACCAACCCATGTGCTTGCAACTCGTAGAAGTAACCACACTGAGTTCAAATCTGTGCCAAATGTCTGCGTGAGCATCTGGGTCCGTTTGAACAGAAACTATACGATACTGCCCTTCATAAATAATTCCCTGCTAGTCCCATTTTGAAACAAAGGTATAGTTGACTTTTCCCCCCACAATAATCGAAAAGGGTGTGGGNGGGGGGGAGCTGGTCAGTGCTGTATGTCCTGATAAAATTTGTACACTCTAATATTTTTCCGGTCCTCAATTACTTAAGTAGCTTCTTTACTTTTTTATGAGACACACTGACTAAACATTTTGTGCGTTTATATCACGATCATGTTATTTCTTCAAATATTCTGCCCATATTTTGAAGCTGGGACTAGTGGGAAGTTATTTAAGACGAACAAAATAAATATTTCATCAGATCTTTTGGACCAGAACTATATTTTTTTTTTGTTCCCGCTCCTTTCCGATTGATGCAGTCTTTCATACTGTGGGGCAACTTAATGTCCTAGATGTTAATGTTTTTTTTTTTTTCACAGTTACTTCTTTCTTTCACCAACTGACAATCAAATATCCATCTATCTTGGGGAAAGAGGAGGGGGAGTACAGTCCCTAGTTCTTCAATAAAAGAACACCACCATGTGTTAAGTTATTAGTAAAGTCCTGTCACTATGGCCCTGGACCAGAACTATTGATACCCTGCAATTTTTGAAGAGATTTTGTACCAATCACTCGTTAGGGTTGGGGGCATGGACGGCTGTTTACGCGCACGTGTGAGTTAATAGACTGCGCGTGGGCATAATGAAAGAGCCCATTTGAATGATGGAAAACCCCTGCGCAGCGGGTGCATTTGTGTGATTGAGTGGGTAAATAGAGAGAAAGAAAGTGCAAGAGAATGAGAGACAAAGACAGAAAAGGGATGGGCTACGATGAGCAGCCGCACGCATGTGCAGAAGGAAAAGAGGAGTGACAGCAGCTGACTAAAGGTGGGCTGTAATGGAATTCTTTTTTGGGGGGTGTTGGGGAGGGGGTGGGGATAAATGGAATATGGAGCAGGTAGGATGTAGGTCTCTGTTAATTCACCTGAGACATTGGTCGACGGCAGTATGATGAAGCGGACACTCTTCTGCGAACGAAGAGTAACTGTTAGTGTTAGGTGTTAGCAGTGCACCTTGAGTAGAGATAGATCTGTGGCTGTATGTTACTTAACGTATAGCGTTAACCATAGTGAACACCACTAAAGTTTTGGGAGTTTCCCGTGGTGACCGCAGTGCGTTAACTAACGTAGGGATTAATGCATACGGCCACTGGTGATGAAAGCAGTCGTACTGTAAGTAAAGTGCAGCATATCACGCACTTTCCGCCTTACTTGCTACAATTTTTGCACTGCTGAATCAGAGAAGAATGAAATCAGATATCTGAGGCGTATCAAGTCCCTCCTGTCCCCTCCCACCCCACCCCCGTCATCCTTCTCCATGGTCACACACACCAGCAAGAGTTCTGACGAGGTCCCTATTCCTTGGAGTCAAGACGTTGTTTTTGTAAAGGCCTCAGGTGTACATTTAGGTACTTGGGAGTCTCCCCTTCAGTGGCCTTATGCATAATCCTTGCGTTAATTCGCGTATTCCATCAACTACGGTTAAAGTTGCAGACTGGTAATTGGATAGAAACAGTTTGTCCAGTGAGTGGTTTTTCTGTTGTGACGATGACTGCGAACTTTTATGTATGTCATGTTTCTGGACGTCTGGATGTGTGCGAAGAATGTCATTGTCTTTTGCTGTGTCGTGATCCACCGTTATTACTATTACTGTGTACGTGTGTACTGCAACCAAGACAATTTTCCATGTTATAGATAATAATAAAGTTATTCTTATTCTTATTCTTCAATAGGGTTTGACCATATGCCTTAGGAAGTTAGTAAAAAATCTGTCCAAAGGACATGGGCCCGAGATTTATGAACCTGCTTGCGAATTAGTTTGCATTCTTTCCTGATTTTGTAAACTAAACCTGAAGTTCGGGTCATTCAGTTCGGTTTCGGTGTGGCCTTCTGTGCGGAACGCTTATCATTAAGGAAACTAGTTAACTTGTTTACGCTTTTCAATGTATCGATTCGTAGCTCGAAAACGAAATGAAAGATCTATATTTCAAACATCATTTTTTCACAAGTTCATTGAATTCTGCGAACTATTAAAGAAGACTTACAGATTGTGGAATTTCTTGTAACTGACAATAGAGAAAACAGTTTCTTGGCTCAAAGAGGGAAACCGGACTAAGCTTCTGTAACCTGAACACTACTAATGTTTTGGGGATTTCCCGTGGTTATCGCAATGCTCTCATTAACTCAAGGGCTGCGTGTCTTATTATGTGTACGGACACAGGTATTGTATTGAGGAGAATACGTGTGGAATAAAATTACATGCAATTTATTCACCATCTCTGGGTCAATATAGGTTGTGTTTTACTTGTAGTAAGGAATTTCACAAAGCTACTGCATGCGCATGTGATTATGTGCAGCAGCATTCACTGTGCTGACCATCACACTGCACCCGAACTGCTCGGGCTTTTAAGGTCAGGGGTTATGCCAAAGGTAGGTCAAGGGTGAAGCTGGGTCAGCTCGAACACGTCGCGTAAAAAAAGTCTGGGCATTCTCATCTTTTTTTATGCACTTCTCCTCGTCTTGCATCCTTAAGCCCCGTGGCTTCTTCTTTTGCCATTTGGAACCTGCCTTAACACCCCTCTTGCTTTCTCTGTTTTTTTTTTCTTTATGTCCTCTTAAACATCGTTTAGCAGGCCTACTGCAACAGTTTCAGAAGTCATCTTTGTAAACGAGCTTGTCAGTTGTTTTTATTTACCTGCCCCTGGAAGACTGTTTTGTACCATTTATTTGAATACTCAGCGATCATGGGCATTTGGGCCATACATCTCTCTTTACTAAAACTTTATATCTTGCATACTGGGACACATTTGTCATGACACAAAATAATGTGGAATATTCTGTATGGCACTAAATACCAACAAGAAAAGTCCTGTAAATAATTATAATACAAATTCGGTGATGTCCCATTTTTAACGGTCACAACTGTAACTGCACCCAGGCTTTAACAAGAACAGCAAGCTGTCAGCAGAAACTGCGTCGTCTGTTCTAACGTGGCTCTGCTATAATGAGAAAAAACTTCTGAAGCCCGGCCATGCTCATGCTCGTTATATCCAAGTTTGACCGCATGTATCACCTGAATCGAACGGTAAAGACCCAGATGATGCTGGATCAGCAAGGAAAGAAGAAGAAATGGCAATATTCAGGGATTCTCTCTCCGCTAGTTCTTGGTTTAAGGTTAGAGGCAGTGCTAGGGGTAGGTTTAGGGAAAGACAAGCACGCTTGAAACAATCTACAATCTCTTGACATTGTCATTATCCATGAACCCTTTCAGGTGACGTCATGGTTGCTTTTTACTTCAGTTAATATCCTCATAGGCGTTGTCTCTGATCGTGAAAGGGATGTACTGTAATGGAGGACGAAAAGTCACGTTTCCATCTCACTCTCGATGTTTTGTCCAAAGGTTACCGGACTAAGATACTTGTATATATATACACTCGAGGGCTTTCATCTTGTTCCAACTAAATAAAACCAAAATCAGATTGCCCATCCGTCAGAATGATTTAAGCCGCCATTGTGTCAGAGGCGTGAGTAACAAATAATAACCCAACTAACTGGTGATGTCAGTTCTCTCCCCCTNCCCCATTTTGTTATAATATGTCTCTCGCAATTCAAACACATGCAAGCATAAAGGACAGTTCAGTTCAGATCTGTTCTATTCCATTCAGTTTATTGCAGGCCATAGTTATAAAAATAAGTAATTATTTAACAACTTGAAAAGGTTTTTTGTTTAAGTATTTTTTTTTCCCAAGGTCAGTCATAAAATCTCTTGTGTGTGTTTATATGAGGGAGTCAGAATATTGCTGCTGGAGATTCGGTCAGTCCGATATGGGTCGACAGGTGTCTCGCACACGTCAGTTAAGTCTTAGAAAAACCAAACCCGCCTCCCCCGGATGGTCACAAGTCGGCGCTGCGTGGCAAAATAAAAAACAACAAAACGCGGCAGGGAAACGGAATTTGATTAAAACGAAACTAATCGCAAAAATAATTGCTTTTACGATTGGACGGGATTATATTTTCGGCATTTGGCGCGGGGTCATAGCAAGCTTTTTGTTAGAGTGTAGAAAAAAAAATGTTGGTCAGCTGATGTGGGGAAAAGAAGGAGAAAATCGGAGGTAGTATCGGATGTCGGGGTGAGGGGGTACCCTTAGAGGTTTGTTTAAACCGTTCAGGGTTCGAAAAAAGTTGAAGTCTTTGTGAAGATGTGGAAATCCCGAGTTACTCGCTGGAGCATAAAGGCTGCATCTCAATAACAGGCTCTATCTTGACCATGCACTTAGTAAAAGATATCGCCATTATGCTCTGAAAAACCAAAATTTCGAACTCTAGAAAGAGATGGGACAAAAACTCTTGTAAAGAACAGTATTCCAACGATCCAGAGACTATTCATTGTACTGTATATAGTAGCAAGAAAGCCCTGCCATTTCAGAAACCTGGGGATTAAAATACAAATTAGCCTACAGAGAAACCAGTATCGTTTTGAAACGAATTTTCATTTTGGTTCCTTCTTGGAACTGCTTTTGATCAATGTTGATAGTCGGGCGGCATAGCTCGAAATATACAGAACTAAGAATTGTGAAATTTTTGATAGAGGCAACAAATTTTTTGTGCAAAGGTAGATTAATTTATTCTAAAATAATCGTGGAATCAGAGTATGTATCTTAGATTTGATTTCTGAGGATTATAACGGCCATATCACTAAACTAAACACTAATGTGAACCATGGCTGTATATAGTAGACCCGACGTCACAAGGAAATTTCATGTCATGTGCTCCACAAGGCAGTTATAAGTATATTGATTGAACAATGGATAAATAAGGTCAAAATACAGATAATCTCTTCTACATTTTTATATTTTCATGCTAACAGTAAGCCTAGGACTTTATAACCTTGAACATTGATTTGGTTGTTATGCTCTGGTCCCAAGGCTGTTGTTTTATTTTGATTTCAAATTTTAATCACAAACTGCCAAATGACCTATATCGTTAGCTTTCATTCTTTATGAGTTTCCATATATATTTCTTTTAATTTTGTCTTGTTGACTGAATTTTCTCAATTTGGTTTACCACCACCACCATCACCATCCCAACAACTACAACAACAACAACAAAAACAACAACAACAACAACAACAACAACGACGACGACGACAACAACAACAACAACAACAACAACAACAACAACAACAACGACGACGACAACAACAACAACAACAACAAAGAATAGATGCTTGTTATCGCGTTTGTTATGCCTGTCAGTATATGAACACGAAGGCAACATAGTCCATCTTGGAATATTTGAGCTTTCAATGATTTAAATATCATACACAGTCTATATATATATATATACATTTCCAGATACTCCGTACGTGAAAATGGATATGGCTGAACTTTCCTGCTAAGGTACATTTAGATACATGACAATGATGAAGATAACTGTCACAGGGCCGTCGTGAATAACTACACTGACAAAACCGGCAATTGCCATAAAGGCCATTATCGACGCTGACGATGAGCTTCTGTTCATTAATTTCTTAACAGAGTGGACGACGACCTGGATGATGACGATGATGATGATGAAAATGACAGTGGCCTCCAGTATTGCTAACACCGTTAACCCTTCCCAACTTCGTCGATGGTGGCGATGATACGGCAGACCATTCAACTGTGATATAATTAATATGATAGGCCAGGCTAGTGGTCACAGTGTTGGGTCCGGGCTCAAGACATCGTAAATTCTATCCCCATCATGATCGCTTTGTAGATCTGCTGACAAGAAAACATTCGATAATGATAATAATGATGCTGAAATATTGAAATGTATGTCTTGTTTCTGTGGCATTGTTGCTCATGAAAAATCATGTTTTTAATCCTCCAGCGGATGAGGTCAATCAGTAACTTTCTCAACTCCTTCGGAGCATACAACACAGCTGCCATCTTACACAGGGGCTAGACACGAGTATTCCGAATTTCACTGTCTGTAACCCGGTTCCAGTTTATAGACTGGTGAAGTGAGGACGACATGAATGCGATGATTTCCTAAGGCAAATAAAACATGACCGTAGCGGGAATGGAACCCACGACATTTTGAAATTGGGTCCAACGCCGTAAATGTTCTGCCATATATTCAGGGCATATTCTTCTTTTTCAAAGGGAAGCAAAGGCAAACTAGATCTCTTCTATAGACTTTTATGTGTTGATGCAAGGCATGTGACTTAGGCCAGATATATTCCCTCTTTTTTATAGGACGTAATATCAAGAGTAGGACCATAATGGTTTTCAGATAGAACGTTAGGGTAAAAGTAGACGAACAAGGAAGTTGTTGTGTCGAAAGTAGATTTACAAGTAGAACATTATGTCGAAAACAGATTTACAAGTTGGGCGTTCTGTCGAAAGTATATTTACAGGTAGGACGTTATGTCGAAAGTAGATCTACAAATAGGGCATTATGTCGAAAGTTGTTTACAAGAAGGGCATAATATCCAAAGACAGACTTGCAACTTGGACATGGTCCTATGGTCACCTATATTATCTTGCACTGACAGAAGCATTCGCAGCGTCCCACTTCTGTCACGCAGCATCTAACGGCGCGTGTCCATCATCTAGACTAGATATAATCTTACTTTATTTTACTTTTTACCTTTCTTTGACCTACTCCATGACATGACCTATACATACCACGGCCCAATAAACCTGTCCGGTGAATCAATGGCGCTGTCAGCTCTGTTATTTTTCCTTCTGCGTCAGTGTCACTGTGTCTGACACCTTTTGATAGACAAGTTCTTATTTGCTTCAGGGCCGTAACTATCCCTCTCACAGCCCCCTAAACCCAAAGACTGTTGATATCCGTGCATTCGCAAAAATATGCATTAGGGATATCATACTATAATCAGGCTCAGGGGATGTGTTTATATTTATAAGGACTATGCATTTCATTAAGAAAAAGAAACCTACACTCTCGAAATCTGATTTCTCACCATTTTCGTCAATACCGAGACCTATGTCCTCTCTGTAGACATGTTTTATATTTAAAAGGAAAACAACAACTACTTCCGTTTTTAAAGCTTCGTGCAACAATCCGTTGTTATGAATTTGCTGAAGCAAAAAATAGGTTGCTATTGTCAGAACTGGTTCAGAGTTCATGGGTGAAAGGTCATGTCAAGCTCTGTTGTCTGTCATAAGTTGCTTGAAGTCACATATCAAAATTCGCTGTTCAGGCATAGCAAGCTCATTCGAAGAATGGGTATCGTTACTGGTATAATTATGTATTGTGCGAATTGTAAAATTGCGTTGTTTTTTCTTAATGGAAAAACGTAGCTATCTGAATTATACGTGAAAAACAATGCTGTTCCGCAAAATTCGAGTACTAGTATTATGCAAAGCTGTTGCGACTTGGTAAAGGAAAAAAAATCAAAGTTGAGAGCAGCAGTAGATTTGTGCGCCCAATTTTTTAAATGCACTTTTGCAGTTTTCATGAATAATGCAGTTAACTTGTTATATTACTGAAAACATGTTTTCATACCAAAATCACAGAAAACAGCATAAACAATATTATTTTGTATTATGGTAGTTTTGTTCATTTACTGATTTCTTTCATTGGTACATCTGGATAAAGATGCATGAGAATGAAACTGTAAATAAAGATTGCCCGGGAATAAAAAGTTATATTGTGTACTTTAAACCTGCTTGTTTTTTGACGAAGGTGGAATGCACTAAAGCAACACATGTTGTCTTAAGACAAGAGCATTTTTTTTACTAAGACGAAAGCCTTGGCATTATGTGAAAACTAGCGAATTAAACAAAGGAAAAAGATTTGATGGTCATAATAGGAGCTCAGAATGCACTGCCTTTAATAACCCCTCTTCTCCCCCCCCCCTCCATTTCGTTCAGTCCCCGCCCTGCCTAATTTTTCTTCATTTGGTTTCTTCCTCAGTGCTGTTATTATCTGCATCTCGCCCATCCGCAGTTCATTGTGAATAGTTGCACTTCCTGCTAGCTCCCTCATCACCACCAGTGTTGCCACTTTAGTCATGTACTTTTCCTCTATAGCGAATGTCATTTTTTCACCAACATTTCCCTACGCAAGACATTAAAGCAGGGGCGTAGCGCGGGGGTCAAAACCAGGTAGTCAAAGTTGCACATTGATTTGGGTCACTCTACATTTACATTAAGGGGAGGTAGGGTTGCATGCTTGAAACATAGAAACACAATATTATAGGGCAAGATTTGCTTTACTACCTAAAAGCAGGACAACAACAACAACAACAACAAAATTCAGCGACTTTTTGTTTACTCTTTGTAGATAAGATTGATGCCTTTTTCCTTCGCGTGGTAAAATTAATGATCAAGGATGGTGCCGTAAAAGGAAAAGAGAATTTAAATGACACTTTTTCAATCAACTTTGCTTGCATAAATAAGATTACATTTCTTGTTCGTGTCTGACTCATAGTTGAACGTGTGGAGTCTTTTAGCTGGCTGCTTCCGAAACAATTATTAGCCACGTTTACTGAGGGGCTAGACTAAATGATACTGTCGAAAACACAACATTTCAAATTATGTAGGATCTAGACATATACTAGATCTAAATCTAGATCTACACTTTATCTAAATCACGATCTAGCCTCTGTTAGAAGCACCAAGACAATACTGAAGCCTTAGCTTACATTACTTACAATAACACGCCTGACCCCATTCGAAGTAGGCGAATGGATGAGGGGAAATCACTCATCTGGCGTTTTTCATTGCCTTGTCTGTGTTCCGTAGTCATTTAGATTTTTGCCTACAGGCATGGAAATTTTAACACTGCTGGCGGGCACAGCTGGGGCTCAGTCTGGGTGCAAATGCTGATTTTTGCGCCTAATACAGTAGAAGAGGAACTGCATGCGAGTTCACGTACGTAGTCAAAATCCAAAATGACTACTAGACTCGCTAAGCAGCTGATTGGCGCTTGGGGCTCAATCAGGGTGCAAGTGTCATTCTGTTGACATAGTAGAGTACACGAAACGCGGCTCAAGGGGTTGACCTTTATTGTCAAGCATTTCGAGGGACTTGCGCAGGTCTTTTTTTTTCTTAGTCTACTATTAAACTGCTAATTCATAAAGGGCGATGAGAGCTGGCATTTCTTATTTCAGTACTACTGTGTTAGTCGTCTGTTCTTTTTAAGAACTGTATGAAGCATTCTTTTTCCAAGTGGTAGTCATTGACTATTTGACTACCATTACGCTACGCCCCTGATTAAAGCAAATTGAATAAGGAAAAAAAATCCTATAATTTCACCATTAAAAAGAAGAAAGCCAGGCATTATACCCATTTCCCGATTTTTCTCAACAACTTGCGGAAAGCAATTTTCCCTTACAGAAAAGAAAATGACTTATCGTAAAGTCATTTACCCTGCCGTAGTGGAAAATCCCTAATACAAGTGGGAACTCTAATCACCATTGACTTCTGTAACGCTTCCGTGAAAGAGAATAGTTAGATACATTATTCTCATAGTACTGTTAAAGTATTTTACTTTCATCATCATAGACGGGCCATCATCTCTAACATCTTTAGCCGAGTAATGTCTTTATTATATTGATGTAAGCAGTTCTTACATTAGAAGTAAACTGACATTGCATTAAATTGTACTGTTATTGTGGTGCTAATGCAAGAAAACTATACCGGAGGTTTTGGGCTACACAAGCCAAATTAGTTCAAATTAAAAACTATCAGAGTGAATGATGGCTGAGCATAACATATGTCGTGTTCAATTTGGATAGACTGTGGCAAAATAATCGGTTAGCCTGAAACTAAGCCTCAGAAGTTTTGAATACAGCTTTGAAGTGGTAAAAAAACAAACTATGTTGCAGGTAGGATTTCTCAGTGGCCGAAGAGGATTTCAACTGTGCAAATCTGTAATCTTCAAAATAGAGATATATTCTTATTTTTTAATACCGTCTTTACTTAAACTGAAATTGCGGAAAACCTGAAACTGTTCATTACACCCCCCCCCCCCNCCCCCCCTTCCGCCCTGTAACATCAGATGCAAACCTACGAACTATTCTTGGTCCTGTGGGAACGTTTCTGTGGCTCGCTGAGAAAATTTGAGCAAAAGGCTGTTACAGCTTGGTTCCTGCAATCTCGTTTTAGAGCCTTCTCTTCTTATTTTCGCTTTGGTCGAGAAGAGTAAAAGGCGGTCATGTTGTCAGGGCTTGGAATGCAGTGAATGATTTACAAAACACGAAGATCAGTTCAAAATAGTAATTTCGGCGTATTTTAAGGCATCCAGAAACTGTGACCCTTTAGGGAATTAAAGTTACTTGAAAGCCAACAGAGCCGGTGATATGGCGGCGTTCATATAGCTACGAGGTGGCAGAGAGGTAGAGCGCTTGCCTCTTAATGCAAAAGGCCCTTGGTTCGAATCCTACAAGCAGTGGATTTCTCAGTGGGTATATTTCGCGGTGACTCAGAGACACCCAACAGTCAGCGGCCTGATTGCGGTCTAAACGTCGTCTGTGCCATAGCCAAAACAGCTGAACAGAGCCGTTAAAAGCTAGCTCATAGAAAGATAGAAAGAAACAAGACTCATGAAACCTCATTATCGCGTATTTGAATTCCTCCTTTTTTTTACATTTCCTGAGCTCTTCTCTTTCCCCCTTACATGTCTGTAATGCATTTATCTCACCATTTCGAAATTTCTCGAGCTTCAAGTTGGTAATTCTCCACTGACTTTGTGATAAGTAGTTCCTGATTAGTAAATCTTAAATTCGCCACTAAAAAAAAAAAATGTCAGTAATCCAGAGTGCATTTATGTTGTTACACGCACTTACAAGTAGTGATACATGAAAGCAGTGGCTTTTAATCTAGATCTAGGCTTTTTTCAAACATTTCCATTTCCATGACATTTGGGAAGAACACTTAGCAGAGACATCCATTCTAAGATAGACTTCATCAAAGGTCGCAAAAGATTATGAGGTATACTTTAAAAAGCGCTCTAGCTTTCATTTAAACTAAACAATTAGCTCTTTATGTCCGTCAACTGTGTCTGTCTGCCAGTCCTTACGTTTAACAGGTTACTCACTATTTTATTGATAGCTGTTTGCATTATCTGCTTCAGTTTGAACAGAGGAGTGTCTTTTCAAGCTCTTTGATAATGCAATAGATAAGAAAAAAAAAAAAAGTATATGCTGAACAATTTTACGGTGAGAAGACATACTTCATTTTCAAAAAAAAAAAAAAGAATCCCATACAATGCTTGAAATGCTTCGATAATGAAAAAGATTAAAGAGTAAAATAAAGAAAGGTATACTTTGTATGGACTGTAACCCATGCTCCTTTCTGAGACCTCTGCTCCTTATGCGCACATAATAATAAATATGAGTTCGTCAGATGAGAATTCGATCGTTCCGTGTGACGTTTGTGAATGTGTGATACTGATAGATGGATCTGAGTGTTTGTCTGCAAGAGAGAGAGAGAGAGAGAGAGAGAGAGAGAGAGAGAGAGAGAGATGAATAGAGGGGTGATTATAGAGAGGATGAATATCTTTGTAGGCCTGTCACTGTAGAAAGTGCCCAGGCCTGCCATTGGAATAAGCGCTTTATAAATGTAGTGTATTATTGCTACTATTATTACTGTTATTATTATTATTATTATTATTATCATCATCATGAAGTAGTCATCTATAACTCGACATAAACCTTATATTACTTATAATTATATATCCGTAAACCGTCTCTTTCAGTCTCTCCTCCAGCCTCAATGAGTCAATGTCCGTGTATTCAATATTCAATGAATAGCTGGTTGATTTGTATGTTAATGTCTTTTTAAAAAAAACTTCAGGCATACTTCGTTTATTTTCACGTAAACATCTCATACACC
The DNA here is from genome assembly GCA_033807755.1 of Ellobium chinense. Classification (NCBI taxonomy): domain Eukaryota; kingdom Metazoa; phylum Mollusca; class Gastropoda; order Ellobiida; family Ellobiidae; genus Ellobium; species Ellobium chinense. The sequence goes on from JAWQUT010000061.1 coordinate 222,233, forward strand.
CTTGATATGCTTTGGTAACAGAGGAGTCCAAAAGGAAAGTCATGATATCTTCAAGTGCTTCACTGGAAAGAGTAAATGGGTAAAAGTTGCAGAAATTGAGATAATGAGTAAACAATTCGAAATCCTTCAAAGAGTAAACTAAACTGGATCGCAGTATCGAGGAGAGAAGGTCAGTGAGTATGACACTGACAGTGAAGATTTCAGAAAAAAAAAACAATAAATGTCTGAAACCAGGAAGTTTGAAAGCATGGGGGAAAAGAGGCACACTTTGACTTAGAGGCACTTCTTATTCGAGTAGACTCGCCATTACCACTTAATGGAAGTTCTGAAAATGTTCAAGGCTTTTTAAACAGCATTTATATGCATCCACATGGCTTTGAAGAAAGTCATCTTAAAGTGTGGGCATTTCAGTGAGTCTTTGTTCTAGGAGACAAGGAACAAAAAGTTCTGCAAAAAAAGATTATTGACTCAAGTGACACCTCATCTATATACGAGGCCAAACATACCGCAGAGAAAAAAGTTTGAGAACTTTACATTTATTTGAACACATTCAGGAAAGGCAGCCGAAAAAATTCTAGTGTGGAAATCAGTTTTAAAAATATCTAAGGTCCCTATGGATTCTGAGATCCTAAGTTGTAACTCATTTAGGTATCATTTTTTTCCATGTTGACTGTATTAGGTTTTACACCTCTCATTAACGTATCCCGGGGTGCCGTGTCAAAATACTTTCCAAACATGTTGTTTAGCTCTTCCTCCAAATTTTGACACAAAGAAAAATGCACCTGAACCAGTTAGCTTTTGAGAACTTAGGCAGTGAAGCAGATTAGGCATTTTCACTCAGTAAACAGGGTAACCTTACCCACCTGGCAACAGCCATTCTGAGTCTACACATGTATTTGCACCTATCTAAGCCTTTGAAATTCAAATCCAACCCCTTCCCCCTCCTCCCCATGGGCAGTTTTCTGATTTTATAGGGACTATTTAAAATTGCATATTATTATGTCAGGTGCTATTGGCATCTTCATACCTTTAGCTTGTGTATTTAAATCCCGCACTGAGACAATCCACTTCTGTTTATAATAAGAATAGAGAACCTCTAGCCCTCGAAGCACATACTTGAAAAGTATTTGGGGTGCCGAGGGACGACCATACCAATAATGTGAATATCAGTTGCCCACAGAAACTTAATAATACAGTGTTTAAATCCCTTGTCTATAGTCTATAAGCCAACTCTAAAAGGGGCCCTTAGTTTTCGAGTTGCTATAAGTGGTTGTCCAGAAAAAAAATATCCTTTGCTATAAATAATTATTATTAGACTTGATTATGGAGCACACCATTAAGGGCACGGGTCTCCCAGTTATGGTACATTTCTGAGATATTGAGAATTTTTGACCACGCGCTGACTCCAAGTTTTTGCGTCATAAAATAATGGGTAGGGGTAATAATACTAGAGGGTAAAGTTCCTATTATATTTTGTATTTTATTCCGAATTATTTTACAGGTAACTCCCTAACTGACATGTAACTATAGGAATATAATAGTCGCTCCTGTGAAAAAGTTTGATATATTTGGGACTCCCAACGTATCTGGCTGTATGCATCTATTGATGCTCACAGCGTCATATCCTTCGAATTTTTCTAGACAACCACTGATGGTTAAAGAGGTGTTTATATCTGGGATTAGTTAATGGACCATTCTGCTAATTTTCGAAATGTTGGTACTTTGTATTCCTCTACATAGCAATGTATGGCAATAACTTAATAATATAATAATCCACAAATTACAGGCAAACCTCGATATTCAGTATACCTTTGTGTACGGAAAAGTACTTCACCTAAATAATGAAACCATAGAAAACCTGTGAATCCGTGTATGCAGGGGCGTAGCGTAATGGTAGTCAAATAGTCATTGACTACCACTTCAAAAAGGAAGGCCTCACAAGATGATAAAACGGAAAAACACAGATAGCAGAAAATAACTGAAATAAGAAAGGCCTGCGTTCATTAGCCTTATGAATTCTCAGCTTAGAAGACTGAACAAAATAAAAAAGTCATTTCACATTTTTGACTATGAAAGGCAACCCCTAAAGCCGCGCCTCTTCTACCGTACTAGTCTAGTATCATATCAAAAGAAAGGCGACTGCATCCTGACTGAGCCCCAAACGCAATTCACCTTGGCTAGCCCAGTAGTAGTCACTTCGAAAATTTGACTACACAGGGTAACTCGTGGGCTGCTCCTCTTCTACTGTATTATACGCAAAAAATCATCACTCGAACCCAGACTGAGCCTCAAAGGCATCCCCGAGTAGTGTTAAAATTTCCATGCCTATAGGCAAAAATCAAAATGCCTACAGAAGACAAACGAGGTCAGACGACTGGCTCTCTTTTCCCATTGGCCGAAGTTGAATGAAGTCGTGTGTGTTAGCTAGCTAAAGTTTGCATCATCCCAGGGTTGCCAGACTTGGCTCTTTTGGAGCCAAATACAGTTATTTCTCTTTTTAAAAAGCTCTTGGGTCTCAAATAACTGATTTGCTCTTTGACAACTTTTTTGGTTCAAACAATCAGGTTAAAACTGACTAATTTTTCAAATTTAAAATACTTCTATTTCCCTCAAAATAGTATTTCAAATGATCGGGCTCCTGTCATAATTGCCCGATGAACATGGATAAAAAAAATGATCCCATTTGACACTCCGTTCCTATGATGTTTGTAAAGAGATTTATGATAACATTAATACCCACGTATATCCGATACACAAGCAGTTTGTAGAAAAAAATTCTTTTAAGTAAAATCCTGATTCCTGTAGGCCCATTCCGAACATGGTTTGGCTCATTTTTGGCGCGTTTGCACGCAANCATTAACGTATCCCGGGGTGCCGTGTCAAAATACTTTCCAAACATGTTGTTTAGCTCTTCCTCCAAATTTTGACACAAAGAAAAATGCACCTGAACCAGTTAGCCTTTGAGAACTTAGGCAGTGAAGCAGATTAGGCATTTTCACTCAGTAAACAGGGTAACTTTACCCACCTGGCAACAGCCATTCTGAGTCTACACATGTATTTGCACCTATCTAAGCCTTTGAAATTCAAATCCAACCCCTTCCCCCTCCTCCCCATGGGCAGTTTTCTGATTTTATAGGGACTATTTAAAATTGCATATTATTATGTCAGGTGCTATTGGCATCTTCATACCTTTAGCTTGTGTATTTAAATCCCGCACTGAGACAATCCACTTCTGTTTATAATAAGAATAGAGAACCTCTAGCCCTCGAAGCACATACTTGAAAAGTATTTGGGGTGCCGAGGGACGACCATACCAATAATGTGAATATCAGTTGCCCACAGAAACTTAATAATACAGTGTTTAAATCCCTTGTCTATAGTCTATAAGCCAACTCTAAAAGGGGCCCTTAGTTTTCGAGTTGCTATAAGTGGTTGTCCAGAAAAAAAATATCCTTTGCTATAAATAATTATTATTAGACTTGATTATGGAGCACACCATTAAGGGCACGGGTCTCCCAGTTATGGTACATTTCTGAGATATTGAGAATTTTTGACCACGCGCTGACTCCAAGTTTTTGCGTCATAAAATAATGGGTAGGGGTAATAATACTAGAGGGTAAAGTTCCTATTATATTTTGTATTTTATTCCGAATTATTTTACAGGTAACTCCCTAACTGACATGTAACTATAGGAATATAATATAGTCGCTCCTGTGAAAAAGTTTGAACTCCCAATGTATATCAAAAAATATTTTATACCCATCCCAATATGTCTAAAACTAAAGAACTGTTCTGTAGTAAACAGGTGGAAACATTAAAGAACTTGGCCAAATTTGTTGATTTGGCGCTTAAAAAATTCCAGTGATATAAACTATATTGAAATTTGTCAGTAATGATTTCTTTATAAAATAGGAAGCTGTGTCATCAGAAACGGGTTAGTGTGAACCGCAGATACGTGAAAGTAATGAAGACATATATAAATTATTGAATCTTAATAGACATTGAATATTTGAATGTGTGTGTGTGTGTGTGTGTGTGTGTGTGTGTGTGTGTGTGTGTGCCTGTGTGTGTGTGTGTGGGGTGGGTGTATGTGTGGGTGTATGTGGGTGTGTGTGCGTGCGCGCTCGTGTGCGTGTGTGTGAGTGTGTGTGCGCAATAATATAAATATTAATTTGATATGTATTGCCTAATATGTGCTCTGTAGAACTATGTATGTTTATGTCTCACAATTGTATGTGCTGTCCCGTCGTCACTATGTATAAATGTATAACCCATGTACCACAAAAGTAGTCTGGGGTCATTTTCAATAAACTTGTTAAACTTGTTAAACTTGCTGTATGCATCAGTTAATGCTCACAGCGTCATATCCTTCGAATTTTTCTAGACAACCACTGGTGGTTAAAGGGGTGTATCTGGGATTAGTTAATGGACCATTGTGCTATTTTTCGAAATGTTGGTACTTTGTATTCCTCTACCTATCAATGTATGGCAATAACTTAAACGTCGATATTAGGTATACCTTTGTGTACGGAAAAGTACTTCACCTAAATAATGAAACCATAGAAAACCTGTGAATCCGTATATGTGAGATTCATATGAAATGTAACGGAATACATGTATGTTCATTGTTGGGGCATTTAAGATCGATGTTCTACGTTACTGAAACTGTTAAAGTCGAATACAGTGTGACTGGACGAAGTGTCTACATAACAGAAATTCTTAATGATCTGCAGGTTGATTTTTGACGGCAAGGCTCTCTTCGTGTATACAATGATTAACAGTCCGAGACCCCTACTCTCGCCGGGACGATGACGAGACGTAGCGCCTAGACTCCTGGTGCGAAAAGTTCCGAATTCAAATCTATTGGCTGCAAGGCTCCCCTTGAGTGTTTGTCACTATGTTTGGAAGGCTCCTCCTGCCGGCTGCCTTTTAGGAATTGTAAACTCGATGGGTTATTTCACAATGAAAAACTTAACCACATTAGCTTAACACACTCTTTTTCGACATGCTTTTGCTGTAACGAGAATATATCATCCAGGCCAAAAAAATTTGCAAACAATTATAGACTGTATTTATTCGTTAATTATTATATTATAAAAGAAAATAACGATGGTGTCAGGCACACACCGTCTAAGTCCGAGATCGGGGCCCAGACGTTTTTTTTTTCGATAAATAGCTAAAGCATATCATTAGGCATCATAAAATATTTCTGCAAAGAAATTACAAGAACTATAAAAATTATTAAAATTATCAAACCGTCTAACTCCGCCAGCTCTCTCTGTTAAAAAGTATCGGCTCGAGTTGGGCTTTTCTTTGACCGTGTTGTGGAGTCTCATTCAGCGAAGGAAAAAACTACATTTCTTATGACGCGTGAATGTTTTTGTCCAAACCATGTGATAATACATTAAAAGATTTAACAGGCTATGCGGGTGTGTATTTTGTGTGCATTTTGAGTAGCCTTGTTTAGAAAATTTAGTCAAAATTTGTTGTACGACCGAGTTAGGCGTTTTGTGCAATGTTACCTATATAGAGAAATGCGACCGTTGTCTGCTAGTGGAAATGAGTTGGACGTTTTGTGCCCAGAGTTGACGTTTGTGCCCAGAGATAGACTTTTTAATGGTTCTACCCAGAAATTGATATCGGCCATATTTTGATTAATCTAGAAATTTTAGTTGTCGTTAACAGAGCCATGAATCAGATTTTAGCAGTTACCAAAGATTTGGAAAGTCATGAGTGCAACCTGTGAAATTTTGATAAATCCCAAAATTTCAGTCAGTTAAACTTGGAGTTGTCGAAGCAGATCCTTCAACTCATAGCGTAAAATGTAGCATCTGGAGGTTTACAAAGGCTCAAAAGGGTTGATAAAGCTAACATTTTTTTTGTAAACCTAAAAATATTAACCCTAGTCTTGCCAGAATTGTCATCAGCGGAGTCATGAACTGAGATTGCTAAGTATGAGTTCTGGTGATCTTCGTAGGATTGGAATATTGATAATACGATAATTATATTGATAACCCCAGGTTATTAATTGATATAGTCTAGGCTTTACGTAGAATTGAAATATTGATAACTGCAACATTTCATTAAACTTCGAAGTCTTATTCGCAGTCAACATCTTCCCAGAGTTGTCAGTACAGAATCTTGAATTGATATTGTGAATTGTAGCTTCTGGGGATTTACAAAGGATCTGAAACTTCATAACGCAAACAGTAAGTTATTATTTACCCCAAAATATATTAACCCCAATCTTGCCTGACATTGTCGTTAGCAGAGTCATGAAATTGTGAATTGGGGATTCTAGGGCTTTACGTAGAATTGAAATATTGATAACCGCAACATTTTGATAAACCTCAAAATGTTATTCGCAGTTAACTTCTATCCAGAGTTGCCAGTACGGAATCTTGAATTGATATTGTAAATTGTAGCTTTCGGGGATTTATGAAGAATCTGAAACTTCACAAAGCAAACAGTTATTATTCACCCCCCAAAATATTAACCCCAATCTTGCCAGACTTGTCGTTAGCGAAGTCATGAACTGAGATTGTAAAGTGTGTAGTCTAGGGCATTATGTAGAATTAGAATATTGAAAACCGCAACATGTTGATAAACTAAAAATGTTATTCGCGTTCAACATCTACCCAGAGTTGTCAGTACGGAATCTTGAAATGATATTGTAAATTGTAGCTTCTGGGGATTTAGGCAGAAAACTTCATAAACCAAATAATCATTATTCACCCCCAAAAATATTAACCCCAATCTTGCCAGACTTGTCATTAGCAAAGTCATGAACTGAGATTGTAAAGTGTGTAGTCTAGCGCTTTTTGGAGGATTGGAATATTGACTGCAACATTTCGTTAAACATCGAAATCTTATTTGCAGTCTACATTTACCCAGAGTTGTTGGTACGAAGTCTCAAACTGATATTGTAAATTATAGCTTCTGGACGTTTACAAAACATCTCAAAGCTGATAAAGCAAACAGTTATTATTAACCCCCCAAAATATTAACCCCAGTCTTGCCAGACTTGTCGTTAGCGGAGTCATAAACTGAGATTGTGAAGTGTGGATTCTAGGGCATTATGTAGAATTAGAATATTGAAAAATGTTATTCGCAGTCAACATCTACCCAGAGTTGTCCATACGGAGTCTTGAATTGATATTGTAAATTGTAGCTTCTGGAGATTTACGAATTTAGATCTACCCAGAGTTATCATTAAGGTTTTAGAATCTTCAATCACTCAAGCCCAATAATGGCAATTATGAAAATACGATGTAATTTTGGTGATCAGTATTTCTGTAATGATTCCTACATTAACCGTTGTTGTAACTAAACGCGTAAGTCTTAGATTCTGATAAAGCCCTGAAAGCACAAACAGCCTAAGTCTAGGCGGTGGGAACAAAACGTCTAAGTCATTCCATAGAACTGCCTCTGGCATAGGCTCAACCGATTTTGTTCAAATTTGTTGTGTGAGTCACAAATTCTGTGCAGATGGTCCTTTTTTGGTCAGTGATGGTTCACCTTCTGCTCCCGAATTTATTCAAAACGGATTTTCCCACATCTAAGTACCGGCTTCATATTCTAACTCTGTATCCATATGCGCATGACGTCACCTCTTTTTGCGTAGCCTATTGTGGTGACTGCAGCCAACTTAGCTTCTTGAGACCAAATTCCTCGAATATGGCGGGTTTTTAAGGAGGCTGACCCCACTAAAAGACGTTTGGAGTGTTATATATTTTCTCAGTTTAACGGATATGCTTATATACAAGGACGTGTTTGAGCATAATAAATAATAAAAGAGAAGCAGTGTATGTAAATGCTGCAGTAGCAGTTTGGTCGTTTGCTTCACACAATAACCCCGCAAATTTGCGGGTGCTTTGACATGTGTTTCTAAAATTTTGTTTAACTCTCAAAATGATTGGACTTTGAATTAAATGAATTTTTTTTTATGCACCTGTAATAGTTAGGTTATTGGCTCGCTCTTAAAAGATCACCATAAATATAGTTGTCAGGTTAATGGCTTGAGTCGGGTCGACACAGCAGGGGTCATATTACTAGCCCGACCAAGCATAGAGCGTCGTAGGTAGACGTCCAACCCCCTTTCCCTTGTATAGAAATAGCGTCACTTCTGGAATGGTGCTTGAGTTCAGCCAATGACTGGCACTGTAGCCAAAGGTATAAAAATTCCATGCTCACCCTTGTACGAAGACTAGGACTAGAATCACTACAGAATTATTACTATAGAATGATTGCTGAATTATGAATGATTATTATAATTATGTGACTTAATACACTTGGACTTTCTTGTACATCAATAAACGTGTGTATACCTTATTTGATGAGTGATGTCATAACTCTGTGTTTTACACCATAAACTAACAATGTAGGGGAATTGTCCCCAACGCCCCATTCAACAACACCAAATGGAGTAACGACACAAATATTAGTGAAGCAGCAGCACAACACACCAGAGGGGGAATACAGTCGGTGTTCAACTACTCACAGAGCCAAAAGCAATTTGGTTCCGCATAGCCTGTCGTATCATACATTAGGATCAAACCTTGTCTTCAGCAGTGATGGGTCTTGTGTTGGCTCTCTATAAGTCAGTTACTGAACGAAGAGCATCTATTGGTTTGCAATAGTGGAGAGCATTCATGTATAACAGAAATTCTTTGATTCGTTATTCCTTGAAGCGTTACTTTTCTATTCTGTTAATTTCTATAATTTCATTGCAGTTTAGGGGGAAAAAAAAACCCTGGTGTACCTTAGTACATTTGTTCCAGTTAAGCAACGGCATAGCATATACTACCACTATCGGCATGGCAAACGATACATCCCCAGATTTGAAAGACATCAGTGATGAAGCCCAGATGTATCTCAATATTTGGCTCGTGTGCATTACGGGAACAACATTTGGTTGGTTTGGCATGATGACCAACATGGTGAATATGGCCATATTTGTGTACCAGGGACTGAAGGAATGCATGAACCTTAACCTCTTCTGCTTGGCTTTTTGCGATTTCTTTGGAACATTTTTCACCCTTGGCTTCAGCATGACTTTCGTGGCCGAGCTCACTGTGACAGATATGCCTGCCGACTTTCAGAGTCTGATCCTCCTATTGATTGGTTGGCGAAGTCTTTTCACCGATTTAGCTTCAGGTTTTACCGTGTTTATCTCTCTGGAACGATGCCTCTGTGTGACTTTGCCCTTCAAGTTCAAGGGTTTCTTCACTATCAGAAAAACTCGAGTCATCGTCGGAGGGCTATCACTGTTTGTGGTTGTAAACTATTCGCCTTTCTTCTCTACTGATGTATTGATATGGCAGTTCGATCCCTTCAGAAACGCTACAATCCTCAGCTTGGCCCCTTCTGAAATACGCACTGTGCTCTACAGGTATAACGACTATGTCTTCGCTATTGGGCTCACCGTAACTTGCCAGGCGTGCGTCTTCGTCTGTGCTGTTCTCATGTTCAAAGGCCTCAGCAAGTCGTCAGGGGTACGCGCTGTGACATCAACAGGTGCCCTCTCCCACAGCACCAAACAGTCAGCTTTGTCTTCGAAAGAGAAGCGACTGGTGAAGATGGTTTTCCTAGTGGCCGTGTGCTATCTCTTCACTGGCGTACCAGTGGTGATTACAGGGTTGGCCCGAGTTATCTCTCCCGAGTTTAGTCTCTACCCGAACCTTGGCACCACTGTAGGAAGCCTTGGTTTGATGTTGGGATCTGCCAATGGCTGTGCTAACATCTTTATATACTACAAATTTAACACCAGCTATAAGATGTCTTTTTTATACTCCTTTGGTTGTGACAGACACAACGTGGAAAACAAATAGCAACCAACTATATCATTTACTGAGGTATGAAGCAATCAATCCGGAAGTAAGAGACAAATTAACCAATAAATTTAAATATTTCAGAACAATGATTCTATTAAATTTCTTTTTAATAATCGGTCTGAGTTTGATTCCCTCATGCAAGTTATATTTATACCATTAATTTTGTGCATTTCATACTGTGTCTTGGAAAAACTGTTTCCTGCACAAGAGTGTTACAACCCTGTATGTAGCAGCTGTTAATCATGAATTTTTCATTGTAACATTTGTTTTCTATCTCCACATCCCTTTACGTACTTACGAAGTAACTTATTCACTCACTCACTTACTTACTTGCTTACTTACCTACCTACGTACCTACGAGCGTAAGTACGTACCTACCTATCTACCTACCTACCTCCCTGCCTATCAACCTACGTTCTTACTGACTGACTGACTGACTGACTGGCTGACTGACTGAGTGACTTACTTACTTGCTTACTTACTTACTCACTTACATAATTAGTTACTTACTTACTAAGTTACTTATTACTTACTTTCTTATTTCCTTCCATATTTACTACTTTCTTACTTACTTACTTACTAACTTATCGACTTTCTTACTTAATTACTTATTACTTTCTAACTTAAGAACTTACAAACTTACTTACTTACTAACTAACTTACTTATTTACTTACGTACTTATTAACTTGTTTACTTACTTACGTAGTTACTTACTTACTAACTAACTAACTTTCTTATGTACTGCCTTCTTTCTTACTTATTTATTACTTTCTTACTTACTTACTAACTTAATTACTTACTTACTTACATACTTATCTATTACTTATTTACTAACTTCCTTATTTACTACTTTCTTACTTACTTATTTACTACTTTCTTACTTACTTATTTACTAACTTACTTACTTACTTACTTACATATATACTTACCTATTACTTCCTTACTTCCTTATTTACTACTTTCTTACTTGCTTCTTACTTACTCACTTACATAATTATTTACTTACTTACTAACTTACTTATTACTTACTTACTTATTTCCGTCCATATTTACTACTTTCTTACTTACTACTTACTAACTTACCGACTTTCATACTTACTTAGTTACTACTTTCTAACTTATGTACTTACTAACTTACTTACTTACTAACTTACTTATTTACTTACTTACCTATTAACTTATTTACTTACTTAGTTAGGTACTTACTTACTTACTAACTTAATTACTTACTTACTTACATACTTACCTATTACTTACTTACTTACTAACTTCCTTATTTACTACTTTGTTACTTACTTATTTACTACTTTCTTACTTACTTATTTACTAACTTACTTACTTACTTACATACATACTTACCTATTACTTCCTTACTTCCTTATTTACTACTTTCTTACTTACTTACTTACTTACCTACTTACTTACTAACTCACTAACGTACTTACTTATTTACTTCCTTACTTAATTACTACTTACTTACTTATTTACTTACTGACCTACTTACTTACTTACTTACTAACTTACTTACTTACTTACTAACTTACTTACTTACTTACTTACTTACTTACTTACTTACTTACTTACTAATTTACTAATTTACTTACTTACTAACTAACTTACTTACTTACTTACTTACTTACTACTTACTTACTTACATACTTACATACTTATTTACTTACTGACCTACTTACTTACTTACTTACTTACTTACTTACTTACTTACTTACTTACTTACTAATTTACTAACTTATTTACTTACTAACTAACTTACTTAATTACTTACTTACTTACTTATTTGTTTACTTACTTACTTACTCACTGCTTACTTTCTTACATACATACATACTTACTTACTTACTTACTTACTTCTGTCTGATAATTTCCTCACAAATTTGAAAACAATAAATATGGGGTAGTTTATGGAGAGATTGAACTTGAACTTGTTCTTTGGAATGCGAGTTCGTGTTGTCTTATGTAAACAGTCGAGTAAAGATCGTAACTGGACAGGGCACCGAAAGTCGTGATTGATCTCTTTCTACAGCATCGGGGTTCTTTCGGCATCTTTATCATATACAGACCGTTACAGTTTGGTTAATGATCACCGTCGTTGTTGCTGTTGTTGTTGCTGTTGTAAGGTAAGAAAATATTTGATAAACTTTATTTACCCATAATTTAGGAATTTGTCTTGAACAGGTTCATGGCAAAAAATATATCAATCAGTGAGTTATAATCAATGTAAACACTAACAGATACAGAATCGCTTATAATCACACACACACACACACACACACACACACACACACACACACACACACACACACACACACACACACACACACACACACACACACATACCCACACACAAAAAACATACACATACACACACACACACAAACACACACACACACACATACACACACAATTATAATATACAAACACGTATGGGTACACAGATATACGTTACAGGCACTTATTGTTTTTTCTTCTTTCGGCCCTATAAACAAAATGTGCTATTCTACAAACACCACTGTAATTTCGGGATATTTCTTCCTTGGAGATTAAGGTAGGCTACTTTTTTTGCCCTGAAAAAGGGGAGTCAAAGCTCAACATTTTTCGCAAATCTCGTTCAAAAAAAGGTCATCTCGAATTCTTATTTGGGCATTTCATTAGGCTGGTTATGACCGCATTAACACATACTCCTAACACACTTTATGTGTATATCTTGAAGGCTTAAACTGTACCTGGAATTTTAAAAGTGGATGCTTTATCTAGATCACAGGTCATATTATTACATATTTTATAGTACCATGTCACCGGCTGGCAGGGCCCCAGGAATTGGGGATTTTAGTCCATATACAGTATTAGCGGATTAATTGGTTGTATAAAATGAGTGATTTGGCCTTCTACTAGATGCCTGAAACCAACAAGAGTCCAAGCTAACGTGCAAGCATGGGTTCCAGCCTCAGGTATTTGATGTTGTTATTGTTGTTGTAATTGTTGTTGTTGTAATAGTAGTAGAACTAGTAGTAGCAGTAGTAGTGGTGGTAGTAGTTGTTGTTGTTATTATTATTGTTGTTGTTGTTGTTGTTGTTGTTGTTATTGACAATCTGGCGTCATTGGAAAATGGATATGTTCACATCTGCTCAGCCTGTATTTTGAACAGCTCTTTCACATCTTCAACAGCTCTCTCGAGATCCAGCTATTAATCTGTACCTGTTCTTCTCTCATTATTTTATTTATTTAATGATCCCCCAGCTCTTATAAATTTCTCGCTCTCTCTTTCTCAGTGGCCTTCCCCTCCTTTCTCGTAACACTGCCGGTCAGTTGTACAGTATAAAGGCATCACCGGGAAAAAAAATCAACACCTGTAAGTAATGAGCTATCCTTCCCACTGACCGAGACCATTATGCTCTGATGTAACAGTAACTTCTGGCATAACACGGGTCATCTGCGGTCGGGGTTCAAGTTCACTAGGATGGCGTACATGCGAATTTGATGTTGGCACTGCTGAGTTGCGCCGATTTTTTTTTTTTTTCACTATTCTTTCACTCCATTTCCGACCTTCTGTCTTTCTCAGGTCGGTACGCCGAAACTGCATAATGCAACCACCTTTCGTTCCTCACGAAAGCGATCGTGTTATGCAATTGATCGAGGCTGGAATCCATGCTACTTCCTGACCTTGGGACGACTGCTCTTTGAGTGCACACACATACTGATGCTGTGTGTGTACGAGTAANACTTACTTACTTACTTACTTACTACTTACTTACTTACTTACTTACTTACTTACTTACTTATTAACTTACTTACTTACTTACTTACTTACTTACTTACATACTTGCTTACTTACATACTTGCTTACTTACTTACTTACTTACTTACTTACTTACTTACTTACATACTTGCTTACTTACATACTTACTTACTTATTTACTTACTTACTTACTTACTACTTACTTACTTACTTACTACTTACTTACTAACTTACTTACTTACTTACTTACATACTTGCTTACTTACATACATACATACATACATACATACATACATACATACATACATACATACATACTTACTTACTTACTTCTGTCTGATAATTTCCTCACAAATTTGAAAATAATAAATATGGGGTAGTTTATGGAAAGTTTCAACTTGAAATTGTTCTTTGGAATGCGAGTTCGTGTTTTCTTATGTAACCAGTCGAGTAAAGATCGTAACTGGACAGGGCACCGAAAGTCGTGAATGATCTCTTTCTACAGCATCAGGGTTCTTTCGGCATCTTTATCATAGACAGACCGCTACATTTTGGTTAATGATCACCGTCGTTGTTGCTGTTGTCGTCGTTGTTTTTGTTATTGTTGTTGTTGTTGTTGTTGTTGTAAGGTAAGAAAAGATTAGATAAACTTTATTTACCTATAATTTAGGACTTCGTCTTGAACAACTTCATAGCAGAAAATATATCAAACAGTGAGTTATAATCAACATAAACATTAACAGATACAGAATCGCTTATAATCACACACACACAAACACACACAAACACACACACACACACACACACACACACACACACACACACACACACACNACACACACACACACACACACACACACACACACACACACACACACATAAACACTCACACACAATTATAATATACAAACACGTATGTGTACACAGATACACGTTACAGGCACTTATTGTTTTTTCTTCTTTCGGCCCTATAAACAAAATGTGCTATTCTACAAACACCACTGTAATTTCGGGATATTTCTTCCTTGGAGATTAAGGTAGTCTACTTCTTTTGCCCGGTCTTTAGAGGGGGATGAAAAAGGGGAGTCAAAGCTCAACATTTTTCGCAAATCTCGTTCAAAAAAAGGTCACCTCGAATTCTGATTTGGGCTTTTCATTAGGCTGGTTATGACCGCGTTAATACATAGGTCTAACACACTTTATGTTTATATCTTGAAGGCTCAAACTGTACCCGGAACTTTAAAATTGGATGCTTTATCTAGATCACAGGTCATATTACATATTTCTAGTACCATGTCACTGGCTGGCAGGGCCCCAGAAATTGGGGATTTTATATGTTAGCGGATTAATTGGTTGTATAAAATGAGTGATTTGGCCTTCTAATAGATGCCTGAAACCAACAAGAGTCCATGCTAACAGGCAAGCATGAGTTCCAGCCTCAGATATTTGATGTTGTTATTGTTGTTGTAATTGTTGTTGTTGTTGTTGTAATTGTTGTTGTTGTAATAGTAGTAGTACTAGTAGTAGCAGTAGTAGTGGTGGTAGTAGTTCTTGTTGTTGTTATTATTATTGTTGTTGTTGTTGTTGTTGTTGTTGTTGTTGTTGTTGTTATTGACAATCTGGCGTCATTAGCAAACGGATATATGTTCACATCTGCTCAGCCTCTATTTTGAACAGCTCTTTCACATCTTCAACAGCTCTCTCGAGATCCAGCTATTAATCTGTACTTGTTCTTCTCTCATTATTTTATTTATTTAACTGATCCCCCAGCTCTTACAAATTTCTCGCTCTCTCTTTCTCAGTGGCCTTCCCCTCCTTTCTCGTAACACTGCCGGTCAGTTGTACAGTATAAAGGCATCACCGGGAAAAAAAATCAACACCTGTAAGTAATGAGCTATCCTTCCCACTGACCGAGACCATTATGCTCTGATGTAACAGTAACTTCTGGCATAACACGGGTCATCTGAGGTCGGGGTTCAAGTTCACTAGGATGGCGTACATGCGAATTTGATGTTGGCACTGCTGAGTTGCGCCGATTTTTTTTTTTTTACACTATTCTTTCACTCCATTTCCGACCTTCTGTCTTTCTCAGGTCGGTACGCCGAAACTGCATAATGCAACCACCTTTCGTTCCTCACGAAAGCGATCGTGTTATGCAATTGATCGAGGCTGGAATCCATGCTACTTCCTGACCTTGGGACGACTGCTCTTTGAGTGCACACACATACTGATGCTGTGTGTGTACGAGTAATGAATATGAGTGTGTATGTGTTTGTATGCATGTACTGTGTGTGTAAACGTGTGTGTTTGTGGAGGTGTGCATTGGTATTGAGTATGTGTGCATGTGGCTGTAAGGCTTTCTGAGAGTGAAACGCTGTATAAAAGCACTGTATTATCATTATTACTATTATTATCTAGCAATGCCAAAAAACTCGCAGAATTTGGGACACGTTTTTTGGATCAGTTTTGCGAGGGGGTCACCTTTTTGTAAGGCGTTATTCCTCACTCAATAATAATGAAATTCGGCAGGCAGTGAGACTAAGGTTAAACTTAAACTGTCTAAAAGAACTGGAACGCATTTTCAAACTTGTTTAGACTAGAGGCTGTGCAATTTGCGAGTCTTTCTTTTTTTTTTTTTTAATCACCGGTATTCGGAAGATTATTGCCCGAACGGATTTCGTTCAAACGCCTCCGTGCAGTTGAGCATTTCAGTTCTGCCATATCCAAATTTCGCTGATGTGGCTAATATCATAAGTCCGTATCGATTTTTTTTGTGCCCCCCCCCCTCCCATAAATTACGGCCACCAAGGTTAAACTAACATAGCCGTAGCAGAAAGCCTAACGCTTCCAGTTACGTCGGCGCTAAAAATAGTTACCGACGTCATGCTAAATTAAAAGCGCCAGTTTTTATTGGTCGGTAGTGACGAGCCCCTTCCAGGTCAGCCCACCACGTTACCGAGTGGTTTGTGAGTCGTACTCAGAAACTGAAGACTGTTAAGTCTATGACTTGTGTGTTTGACTCGCGAGCTGGGCGGTTTGCGTTGCAGTGTCCTTGGGAAGGGCACTTCACTTCCATTTCCCCACTCGACTCGTGTAAATGAGTACCTGGCTTTAGAGCTGAGGGAAGGCGCTGCACCGATGGCGACTAGCAATGATTTTCGTTATGTATTTTATTTCTACGAGTAATATTATGTATTTCCAAGTTTTATGTGTTTGTATTATGAATGAGATGTATAGCAGTATACGACATTGTAAATTAATTTCCCTACGGGGTAAATAAAAGTCATATTTTCATGTTTTCCTTTTCCTTTATTCGCATTACATACGCATAAATTAAGAAGCATGATAAGGATTCATCGACTACGGTTTACATCAATTTTCTCTGTTATATTTGGCGCGAATGAGCGTTGCAAGTAGATTTTGTTTTTTTTGGACATTCGCCAGTTTGGATATGGTAAAGAAATTTGCACAGAGGTGGCAGAACTACATTCGGATCGCTGTTGAAGACAGTCGAACAATTCTAGGTCCCATATGTAAAGTGACTGATCCCTCCAACAAGGAACAAATAGTTAATAAAGGGAGATGAAAACATTGACGAACACTGTCAAAAGATTATAACAGCTGGGAACAAAATATGCAACATCCCTGTGCAGAAAACAAGTGTTCCTCAACGACATACCCAAAAAGTGCATTAAATAAACAATATAAACAAGACTTGAACGAGGGAATCAAACTCAGACTGAAATTAACAATATCGACTGAAATTAATGATACGCTAGACTGATTGTTCTGGAACATTAAATTTTCTTGGCTGATATAATTATGTCTTAGTCAGTAGAACACACTGGTCGCTGTTTATTCGCCCCGTTGTCTGTCACAGCCAAAGGAGTAAAGAAAAGACATCTTATAGCTGGTGTTAAATCTGTAATATATGAAGATGTTAGCACAGCCATTGGCCGATCCCAACATCAAACCAAGGCTTCCTACAGTCATGCCAAGGTTCGGGTAGTAACTGAACTCAGGAAAGATAACTAGGGCCAGTCCTATGAACACTTGTGGTATGCCAGTGAGGAGATAGCACACGGCCACTAGGAAAACCATCTTCACCAGACGCTTCTCTTTTGAAGACAAAGCTGACTGTTTGGTGCTGCGGGAGAGGGCACCTGTTGATGTCACAGCGCGTACCCCCGACGACTTGCTGAGGCCTTTGAACATGAAAACAGCACAGACGAAGACGCACGCCTGGCAAGTTACGGTGAGCCCAATAGCGAAGACATAGTTGTGATACCTGTAGATCACAGTGCGTATTTCAGAAGGGGCTAAGCTGAGGATTGTAGCGTTTCTGAAAGGATCGAACTGGCGTACCAATACATTGATAGAGAAGGCAGGTATGTAGTTTACCATCACAAACAGTGTAATCCCTCCGATGATGATCCTAGTATTTCTGATAGTGAAGAAACTCTTGAACTTGAAGGGCAAGGTCACGCAGAGGCATCTTTCCAGGGAGATAAACACTATAAAACCCGAGCCCAAATCGGCGAAAAGATTTCGCCAAGCAAATATAATCATCATCAGACTCACTGAATCAACAGACGTATCTGACACAATGAATTGGGCCACGAAAACCAAGCTGAAACCAAGAACAAAAGCGGTGGCCAGGAAATCACAGACAGCTAAGCAAAAAAGGTTAAAATTCATGCATTCCTTCAGTCCTTGGTACACAAATATGGCCATATTCACCATGTTGGTTATCATGCTAAACGAAGCCAGTGTCGTCTCTGTAACACTCACGAGCCAAATGTTGAGGAACAACTGGGTTTCATCGCTGATGTCTTTAAAGTCTGGAGATGTTTCATTTGGCATGTCGGTCGAAATGGCACGTGCTGTATCACTGCGTCCTTACGAATATATCACGACAGATCTTCACCTCAGACTAATGAAATGATAGAAATTAAAAGAATAAGAAAATAATTAATATGATTTCAGAATAACGAATCATGATGCCCCGGTTACATATGAATTGCTCGCCAGCCTTGCACAGGAGCAGAGGCAGTTCCTTCAATAATAGATGGTTTGTAAAGAGCCAGAACATAACCAATATGGCTGAAAACAAAGTTGACATACGAGTACATGCATAATGCGACAGGCAACTCAGAGCAAAATTGTTCTTGCTCCGTATGCAACAGATAAGACGCTCATACTGTATAGCGGGTGGGAAAAAAAATCAGTTAATTTCAACGTTCACAAAGTTCTGTTTAAAAGACATTGGAATGAAATTTAGGCACATCATCACGTGTTTTGTTTTGTTTTAATATTGTTATTACCTGGCCGTAACCCTGTACTTTCAGAATCTGCAAGCGCTACAGTAATTTGCCTTTTGGGCCCCACAATTTAGGCATGACTTACCTGCAAGTCCAATAGTAATGTGTTAAAAAAAAATACTATTGAATTTGATGCAGACTCAAACAATATTAAACAGGCTATCTTTCCAAGTTAATTTACATACCCTATAAGAAACTATCACGTTGCCTAAAAAAAAACAACAACCTGAAATTGCTCAAAAGTCAAAAGTTACCCAAAGTTTTGGAGATAGTAAGGGGAAGGAGAGTAGGAATTTATTTTGTAATTGTATCTACAATTCCACCATGTTTCTACCAAAGGCTTTCCAGTGGCCTTATGCATAATCCCTACGTTAGTTAAAGCACTGCGTAACCACGGGAAAATCCCAAAACATTAGTAGTGTTCACTGTAGTTGAAGCAATCCGTTAACTAACATATGGATAATGCATACGGCCACAGAGCACCTTTAGGATTTTTTTTTAACAAGATCAATTTGTAAAACCACCTTGAACCATTATGACGTAATTTTCTGGAACAGTAAATACAGTGAAATACTCCTAAATGGGTTGATGTTAGGAAAGAGAAAGCTCCACAATGATTATGTTTAGGGACAGTCTCAAAAGTATTTTTTTTTTCTTAGCTCTACACCTAATCCTGCCCTTACCCGAATTAAAGTTAGAACTTTACGGACGACTGTCAGCTGTCTGGGTCAATTTTTGTGGCGTGCAACAATGTGATTCATTCAATTCTGTTGTGAATGCTGTGCTTCAAACAAAGTTAGAGCCATTTGAGGGGTCGAATTCTCGGGGTTAAAATATATTTTTATTTCACTTGGAGTTTGTACAGTATAATAAAAAGGATCTAGAACGCGTGTAAATATATCAGATTTATGATAAGAGTTGACATTTATCAAATTCGCTTGCAAATGGCACGCGAATACGATAAAAATGTATAACTCATTTCACTAATCAAATATCTATCAAATACTCGCTACAATTTCTCTATGCATGCACTTGAATAAGTAATATTTTCCAATAGTGTGTTTTACACGATAACATCAGTATACAACATTAAATATAAATATATAAATGTATAAGATATAAGTAAATATAAGTCAGTAACACTCTAATTTTTTCTACAGATCCAATGCATTCAATACTTTCTGCCGAGCCATGTCCTGTATTGTAGGCACCTTTGAGAGTGACTCTTTAATTACAACAGTCTCCAAACTTTATAAAGCTTAGGGCCTCACCTAGTCCATATCCCACACTGGACTGCCTCAGTTCTACAGTTACCAAAATAAGAGAACTCAGACATAAGGAATTTAATTAATGCATTATACAACAACAACAACAACAACAACAACAACAACAACAACAACAACAATGCGGTTTATAAGTCTGGTATACAGGCTAATGCCTGCTCACGCGACTTCACACCATTATTACCCTAGGACTTTCTCAGCTCTCTGGGGAGTAAACAGTGTCGCTGCCATTTACAGTAGCTGATCACTAGTATTCTGACAATATCTTTCACTACCTATTGCCAGGTACTGTTTTTTTACAGATGGGTGGACCGAGGAAAATGTGAATGAAAATGCTTTCCCAAGGTATTCACAACACGACCGTGGTCGGGAACCGAACCCACGATCTTTAGATCTTGAGTAAGGCCACGCTGCTCCACACAATGATCTGTCGGATCAGATGAATACACTACCTTCGACTCAGTAGGTTACGACGATGTTAAAGACTGAAACTCGAATAAGTGTAGATTTTCAAGTCTGTAGCAGGTCTATAGAAATAGTCCGAACTCTAAGGTCCTACACTGCGAATTGGACAAAAATAGTATGCCGGTCTTCCGTTCAGATCCATGACGTGACGGGGCGTGGTCGTATGGTTTGTGAGTCACACTCAGAAACTGACGATTGTCAAGTCTAAGGTTTATGTGTTCGTGACACCCTTTGTAACCGATCCTCTATTCCTACTTTTTGTTTGTTAGGAGTAAGGCGTAAAACGTGACAAGTGACGTGTGAGAGATGAGGTCCTATGTAAACTCAGCCTAACTGGGCAACAGTATAGCGGCGTGTGGGTCAGATTTAGTACAATACAGTAAAATGTAGAATGGGTCCTAGATTTGTAAACTACACTGCATTGTTTTTCTGGATTTTTGTTAAATGATTTTAAAGTTTTAAAGCTTTTTTTTCCACGTCGGTATGTTTAGCCTTGTATTAGCTCTGCTCATATGACGTCATCGTGTTGGAGTGACTTCCCTTTAATAGTGGCTTTAGGTTTGTGACACCTATTAGAGGGGCAAATCACTGATTGTATACAACCCAATTAATCCGCTAATATATAAAATCCCCCTTTTTTTGGGACCCTGCCAGCCAGTGTTAGGGTATAGAAATGTTTAAAAAGACCTGTGATCTAAATAAAGCATTTTAGGTACAATTTGAGCCTTCTAGATAAAAAAAATAAAATGTGTAGGCCTATGTATTCGCATGCGGTCAAAACCAGCCAAATGAAAAATTGGGGACCAAATCAGAATTTGAGGTGATCTTTTTTGAAAGACATTTGTGAAAAATTTTGGGCGTTGACCCCCCTTTTTCTTCCCGTTAAAAGATCGGGCAAAAGAAGTACTTTAACCTTCATGGAAGAAAGTTCCCCAAATCACAGTGGTATATGTAGAATAACACAAAATATTAATAGGGCCAACTGAAGAAAAAAACAATAAGTGTCAAAGACCTTTAAGGATATTTTTCACCTCGTTAAGCATCCGCTGCATTTGTAGTTTTATCAAGTTTAGTTACAATAAACGTTTACTCACTATCCCAAAGGGCATCGTTCTACTGCCAGCACTACCAGCATCACCATATCACCATCAATGCTATCACCACCACCACTATTATCACCACCACATTTGCAAACAGCAACACCAAATATCACCACCAACTTCCCCTTTACCAGCACCAGTACTATCACCATCATTCCTACTATCATCGTTGCTAGGGCTGCTGCTGCTGCAAAAAACAAAAAAAACTATTATGTCCTTAAAACACTACCACTATGCTACTATACTACTACAACTACTATTACTACTACTACTACTACTACTACGACAATTGCTACTACTACTATTACTGCTATTACAACAACTACTACTACTACTTTTACTACTGCTTCGTCAAAAACAACAACCACTACTTCTATCGAAAAAACAAAAAGAATGATGGGAATGACAGTGGTGGTGATGGTGGTAGTAGAGGTGGTGGTAGGGGTGGTATAGTGTCTCTTGGGATGGTCAGTAAACTGTTATTGTGAATACAATTGTTGCAATTTCTAATGCAGCTTACCCTCTCTATAATGGAGAACAGTTCTCTAGCCTCATCCAAGGGAAACCTCTCTGGAGGAAAAGCAGGTCAAATACATATAAGGCGTCACTAGGGTAAACAGTAAACAACAGGATGTTATCATTCAGTGCTTTATAGAACAAAACTTCAGTGAAATACCTACACTTTTAGCTACATTTCTTCAGAGCTCTGCAGATATTTAAAATAATTCAAGAAATGTTTATCAGTACGGAAATTCTTATAAAAAGCTGTGAAAACAAAAGCGTTATTGGCTTAAAGAGGCCAATGAAAGAAGACTTTCAGAAACTCTAAGCAAGCCATCTTTTTTTTTTTCGATGCTTTCTAACTTCCAAGTTTTAGAGATTTCTGGTATTTTTTTTTCTTCTGGTTAATAGACAGTGCATTACTCATCGACCCTCTTTTCCACGATATTTCGCGCAGGTTTTCACTTTGAAGGATTCCGATCTGTTGTGTCTCTGTTTCTAACTTCCTCACCGATCTACTCTTTTCAATGGCGTGCTCGAAGATATCATTGATCTCACGCACTATCAAAGTATTTGAATAGTGTATACAGTACTTATCTTAATATGAAGCATGTCTTAAAGCTTGCTTGAAAGACGTTAAATGGGCAAACTAAGAAGCTATCAATACAATAATAAATACAAAAACATTGTGAGGCAAAAGACCAGCAGTCAGACATAATTATAACGGGACATCTCAAGACATTTATTAGATTTTACTTTAAATGACAGTATAGACTGCTTCCTAAGTATACCTTTCACTTTTTCATTTTCCTTTTGGTCTCTGTCTGTATCAGAGCATTGAAATATTGTGTGAGATGCTTCCTTTAAAAATGAAACATGTCTTCTTGCTTCAAAAACTTTAAACAGGCAAAGCAAACTGTTATTAAAAGATACAGAGTGAGTCGGAAGGATGAGAAGGCACTCACAACTGACACACACATTAAGACAGTTATTAAGCAAATTCCTTATTCTTTCACCTTTCATTTTACGATGAATGAAACGGAGACTTCAAACAAAATAATAAAAAAAAAATTCTTCCACGTCATCAGAGTAGACGAAACCAGCAAAAAAAATGAACTTGTTCAGTTTCAGTATAAGGCGTAGTCGAAGTACACTCCAAATTTTTAGCGTTTTTAACCAGCGATAACGACGCTATGTCGCACCCCAATGGCGATTACCCCGCCCCCTTCCAAAAAAAAAAAATATATATCTTATATTATTAAAAAACTCATGAAATTGTGTAGGAGCCATATCTCGGCTATTTGTGCATCAACCGACCCAGAATTTTGCATACACCTTTATTTTGGTCTCAAGGTGTTTCTTCTGATAATTTCTTCGTTTAAACGGTCCGTAAGTATTATTTTGATAATTACGAAAATTTTCTTTGTTTCCTGAATGCGGTCCGAGTCGGTGTTTTTTAAATGGACCACACGTCATTGGTTTTTGCGGTTCGCCCCTGAAATGTTTACGTCCGCTCCCCGAAGTTGAAACCGAGCATTTGTATCAGATGCCGGGTCGAGAAATGTACGTAGCAGAGTCGATCGCCGGGGAGTGAAAATAATCATCGTTACAAAAAGGAGCAGACTCAATAATGAAAATGACTTTGGCCGTGTGAACCACCGGTGCAAATACTTGTGCTTTCCGATAGAAGGATGCAAGTCCTAGACTTAACTGTACCAACAGCCAAGAAACGCTTCCTCCCATGCACATGGGGTTAATTTCTCCACTGATTTCATCATGTGTAAGTAACAAACCGACCATAACTGGTCCTTTTTCTTTAAAATTGATGGTCAGCGATGCTCTTGATTGTCTCGATTTTCACATATCCAAATGACCTGTTCCATTTTTTTACATGGACATTTATGCTCATTACGTCACTACTGTTGTGGTGTCTGCAGCCAGATTGGTGTTTTGAGGCCAGATTCCTCAAATATGGCGGGTTTTTAGAGAGGCTGGCTTTGAGAAAAATCAATACTTTTTAGCGGTATTTTTTTGTTTTGTTATTCAGCTTAACTGATATGTTTATAAACAATGACGCGTGTTAACACAATAATTACAAAGAGAAGAGTGGTGTTAATGTTGTAGATGTAGTTTGGTCGATTGCATCGCACGATAACG
>JAWQUT010000061.1:263013-280513 GCA_033807755.1 Ellobium chinense
ATCCATCCATCCATCCATCCATCCATCCATCCATCCATCCATCCATCCATCCATCCATCCATCCATCCATCCATCCATCCATCCAACCATCCATCCATCCATCCATCCATCCATCCATCCATCCATCCATCCATCGGTCCGGCTCCCCGTCCGTCCGTCCGCCCCTCCATCCATTCACTCGTCCCTCCCTCCGTCCGTTCATTCGTCCATCTGTTCGTGCGCGCGTCAATCCTTCTGTCCGTCTTTCTGTCCGTCTTGCTTTCTGTATGTGTAGCGTCTGGCCATCAAAACAAAACTGAATTTTAATGTTTGGATCCCTCAAGAGTTGTGAAACTTGAATGCGAATAAAAATATATTTGCTACAAATAACCACATTAACATTAATCCCATTTAATTCAAAAGAAAAAAAAAAGCGAGGAGAGGGGAAGGTGGGCAGAAAACCTACATATATGTAGATCGTAACGGTTAACATAATTGAAAGGCTAAAATAATTTTGTTAAAATGTTAAGGAATCAACAAAGAATGTGTTACAGGGGAATCTGTTGGGCAATAGAGACGTGTTTACAGTATAATGAGACGAAGAGTGAACAAAGTTGGGGACATTAGAAAGACCAAAAGAAAAAAAAAATGGATAACAGAGCGATAGAGAGAATGGAATCGAGAAAAAAAAGTAAATAAAAGAGCGATAATGTAAACTGCTGGTGAGAAAAAAAAACAACAAAAGAATGGAAAGGGCGAAAGAAATAGTTGAACTGGTAAGGGCGATAAAAAAAGAGTGACAAGTAAAGAATTACGAAACAAAGAAAGAAAGAAAGAGAGAAAGAAAGAAAGAAAGAACGAAAGAAAGAAAGAAAGAAAGAAAGAAAGAAAGAAAGAAAGAAAGAAAGAAAGAAAGAAAGAAAAGAAAAGCAAGAAAAGGAAAGACATACAACCTGCCTGGACTCGCATCCACCTGATTCTTGCCCGTTGTTTACAGTTTACAACAAAAATGCACTCGGGCGTAGTTAATCTGTCTGCACATGGGTGTGAAGAAGGAAGACAGAAAGAACAAAAAAAGAAACAACTGGGTGAGACACTGCAGGAGAGGCGAGAGGAAAAAGAAATGAGAAAGCCGAGCCTTCCAGTTGGCTGGCCATTAATTCTAGTACAATCACACAGCCCACACCCCAGATCCATAAAGTGACCCAAGGCTGTGGGGTCCCCCGTGCCGTAAGTGGAGAACTGACGGCTGGGGAAAAAACAACAGCTGGAGGAAGGACAACAATAACAAAACCAAAACTTCATTTAACCCCATCTTAGTAAGAGGCCGATCTAAACAGCGTCAAACCCACCGCTAGCTAGGATGCCATGGCTGATTTAATCCCATTCTGCTAAATTTCATTTTTCGAGACAAAACATTGTGCTGAGTACTGGAACTTTTTTTTATTTGCATCAACGATTTCCTGTTCTACACCAAAATGGATAAGTGCAGAATTTTTGGGTACAACCACAATTATTGGAAGTTATAGCTCATTTTTCAGTGTTTACATATAATATGACATTCTAATGAAATGCACAGGCAGGGCAATTCTGCACTTACCACCTGAATGAGATGGGGTTAATCAAAATACACATGAGCATGTATATATATATATAGCCTATAAGTAGTGGGAAGTAAAGAAAAATATCAGGACAAGCAATCCAAGAGAAACAATCCTGTAATTGTCATGGCATCAGACTGTACCGAGTAGATACAAAAGTTTTGCATGAATATAATTTATCATTTGCATCAGTCAGTTAATCTATTAAGTTTGGTGCCAAAGCTGATATTTTCTATATTTAAAAACACATTTAAAACCTACAAGATTGGCAAAGTTTGGCTCTATCGTCTATAACAAGATTGGCAAAGCTTGGCTCTATCGTCTATAAGTATAACAAGATTGGCAAAGTTTGGCTCTATCGTCAAAAACAAAATTGGCAAAGTTTGGCTCTATCGTCACCACAAAGAGCTGAATGGCAATGTTTCACTTCAGCATATCTTGTACAAGCTTACTCCAAAACCTTCAATGCAGGGTGTTGTCCACTGTAAACATATTATAAAAAATATGGAATGGACAAATATGAAGACAACTGCACACAATAAGGTTATACACTTTCTTTCCATCGTTTATATATTTATGTACTGGAAATGTTTCTCCTTGACACATCCACATGACAAAGTGAATGGCGTCCTTTTTGTGTGTAGAAGACATGTTTTTTTTTAAACTCTGAGTACAGTGCGTTCAACTACAGAAACAAGATAGTCTATAGTGAAGTCCCTAGAGATCTTCAATTCCAAACGTCTTCGAATATTTCCACAGATCAGTACCCTCCCCCCCTCCCCNCCTCCCTACATTTGGAGGTTATTGTGAATACGAGTGAGTGAGTTAGGAAACGTTCTTTATATAAAGAGTCTGCTTGAACCCTCTTAGTTAAGATTTGAGGTCTTGTCTGTTCTAAGCCATAGAAGGTGATCGATGTTAATGCTCAGAGAAAGATCTTTCTTAATACACGCAGTCTTGTCTCGAACCGTTTTAAAGAATTTAATTCTTGAAGTGGTAAACTAGTCTTTTAGTGATCTCTTACCTTGTCAGCAACGATCAAGACCTCTATAGGTTTACATCTTGTGCTGAACTTTCGGAAAATGTTCTTTAAATCTAAATCACAGAGATTTCAACTTATTACAAAATGAATAAAAGGTAGGAGCAAAGTTTGACTCAATCGTCAATAACACGATTGGCAATTGGAATTTTTCAACAATGACAACAATTCCATACCCAACATAGTGAATATACCAAAAACTTCCACATTTCTGGCAATGTAAAAACTGATGAACTTGAGATAGCTTTGGCTATTGATCTGGAACACACCTAACACTCTATACCCTTTAAATGAATCAAGAATTGTTATATACACTTTCACAGTCTCAGTCTGGAATAGAGAGATAAGTTCCCAGAACAAGATTTTCAGAAAGCTCGTATCACAGCCATGGGACAACTTGAGATAGTGCATATTTTTCGTATCAGGACCGGACACTGGTTCCAGGACAGTTCTATCCGCAGAACAACTAGAGGAAAATATAGATGTGTGTCAAGGGGCCTAGCTTCAAAGCTGTGGGTCATTAAGGCGAACATGGATCCGATGACCCAGTTCCTGACCGACATGACTTTCATCTCTGAAGATAGGATAAAGAAGAAGAAGAGAAGGAGGAGGAGGAGGAGGAGGAGGAGAAGGAGCAAGAAGACGGGTAAGCAAAAGATATGAGAAAGTAGAAGAAAAAAGAGATCAAGAGGAAGAATGAGAAGAGGTAGATGAAAATGTGGAGGGGGAAGAGGAAAATGAAGACAAAGAAGAAAAAGTGGACTAGTAGGAGAAGACTGATTGATTGATCGATTGACCATTTGATTGATTTTCTTTGATTGATTGATTGAATGACTGACTGATCGGTTGACTGATTGAATGATTGATTGATGATTAATTGGTTGAACTTTATTCGTAATAAAGCAAACTAAACACTCTGTCCTAGAGACAGTCAAAACTTAAGCAGAACTTAATCGAGGAATCCGACTGGCTGCTTCGATTTCACACGCGCGCGTTCATTGGCCGACATAGGTCTGTTTCTTCCAGGTTTAATTATGAACTAGGCAATACTTGCGAAACGACTTCCATTGGTTAGTGATAGTTTCAAATGACGCTGAGGGTAGATCGAGCACCTGCTTTGTGTTGCAAGAATTTATTGAATTTGGGAGTACAAATTTATTTGTTCCGCAGTTTCGCTAGTTCGTCATCACTGCCTGCAGCTAATCTGACCCGAGTGACCCCCGAACCATTTCTGTCTGTGACCCAGTTTTCGCGACTGGCCCTGACGCTGGGTCAGCGTGACCTTAGTTAATAGTTGGCTGGACTCACTGGCCGCGAAATGGGGTCAAATCTGCCGCTGCTTCCATCTCTCTCTCTCTTTCCCCTTCTCTCTCTCACTCTCCTTCTGAAATCTGGATGCCTCTCCTTTAAGTCCAGGGCCAGTGCGGGTCATCTCTTTCTTTCAGCTGGCTCTCCCGGGTAGGCAGTGCAGAGACGTGTATGAAATGGACTTCTTGGCCCCCTGTTGAGGCTCTTGGACTGAAGTGAGAATGAGATTATGGTCTTGTTGTGCAGGGAGATTTGGGGGTCGAAGTGTGAGGGTGAGAGAAGAGAAAGTGATGGTGAGAGAGATAGCGAGGGTAATAATCTATGAGATTTTCTCAATCTGCAAGAGAGAACATTTTATATTTGATGGTTAGATATTATTAAAGGTAAAATGGTCATAGGAGTAGTAGAAGTAGTATTGTGGATGTACATGTATTGTAGTGGGAAAAGTTGTGATGATGTTGGTGGTAGCAGTAGTGGTAGTAGTAGTAGTAGTAGTAGTGGTAGTAGTAGTAGTTATAGTAGTGGTAGTAGTAGTAGTGGTAGTAGTAGTAGTGGTAGTAGTAGTGGTAGTAGTAGTAGTTGTAGTAGTAGTAGTAGTATTAGCAGTAGTGGTAGTAGTAGTAGTAGTAGTAGTAGTGGTAGTAGTAGTGGTAGTAGTAGTAGTGGTAGCAGTAGTGGTGGTAGTAGTAGTTGTAGTAGTAGTAGTAGTAGTGGTAGTAGTAGTAGTGGTAGTAGTAGTGGTAGTAGTAGTTGTTGTAGTAGTAGTAGTAGTAGTAGTAGTAGTAATTACATGGACGGATGGATGGGCGGGCGGACGGACGGACGGACGGATGGATGGATAGATGGGTGGGTGGATGGATAGATGGATGGATGGACGGATGGCTGGATGGATGGATGGATGGACATGATGGATGGATAGAATGAAGGATAAATGAATGGATGGATGGATGGATGGATGGATGGATGGATGGATGGATAAGTGGATGGTTATATAGAAAGATGGATGGATGGTCGGTGAAGGGTCGAATGTAAGGACAGCAGGAAGTAAGGACGGACAGACGGATAGATGGGTAAAGGCAGATTAGATGTGGAACGAAGAAGGAAAGAACATACGAAGGCACTGATAGACGTAAGGATGTTTGGATGGGTGTTGATAGGACGGGAGGAACAAGGAACAACCGCGCACCGATGGAGGGAAGAAATGCAAGAACATATTTTTTTTTTAAAAAGCAGCGGTTATGCAAGATTTTTTTTTAAAGTCTGAAAAGAAAGAGTTGTCCCATTTTCTGCTAAACTTCTTTCCCGCCAAACTCTCTCACACCTCCCCCCCTCCCTTCCATCCCCCCTGCCCTTTAAAGACCCTCACCACACTCCTATCCTAGGAACCCCCGAGTGACTTAAACTGACCATTCCTTGTCCTTTAACATCAAATATTAGTTTCTGTTGTCCCTTGACCCTAGCATAACCCGTGCTCAGTTTACTGAATAAATATCTAGCAAGATTCCGCGTCCCTCAAGTGTTCCTGGTTTTTCTTGTAATGTCTGTAGTGAGGAGGGTGAGGCTATTGAAAGTACAAAATAGAAAAAGAAAGGAAGATCTATCTTCCTGCAGTTTTCCATACCTTTGCAAAAATGGTGCCGAGACTTTGCTTGGAGAAAGCACGAAAGAAAGACGAATGTAAATTTAGAGAAGAGAGAAAGAAAAAAAGTGAAAAAAGAAAGGGAAAGACGAAGACAGAAGTAATAAGATTTAGAAATGACGAAACAAAGACAAGAAAAGAAAGAAATCGAGAAAGAAAGACAGAAAAATAAAGAAATAAAGCAAAGATGAAGACAGAGAGAAAGAACAAACAAGACTAATAGCAAATAAGAAAAAAAAAGAATGAAAGATACAATTTTGATTGAAAGAAATGAAGATGAAAGAACACAAAGAAAGAAATCAAAAGAGGCAAAGTAAAGATTCGAAGATATAAGAGAGACATTACGACGAGGGAATGGATGGATGGATGGATGGATGGATTGGATGGATGGATGGATGGATGGATGGATGGATGGATGGATGGATGGATAGATGGATGGCTGGATGGCTGGATGGATGGATGGATGGATGGATGGATGGATGGATGGATGGATGGATGGATGGACATGTAAACTATGAATGAAACGTTTTACTTATTTACTAATGTCCAATGCTGGATTAATGTTTTCTAATGCAATAATTACACGGACGATTATGATGATGATGATGACGATGATGATGATGGTGGTGGTAATGATGAAAACAGTTTGCAGGTTTCGTACCCAGGCTCATGCCCGCTCACGAGATCTCATCCTACTGTTATCCCAACAGTCAATGATCCGTCAGTGACGGTCTCATCTTACTGGGAAGTACGGTATAAAGCGCTGCTGTGTGCTGCCACGACAGTGTCTTTCACTTACTGTAGCCAGGTACCCACATTGCAGTGGGGTAAACTGTGTAGAATGTGAATGGAAGTGCTTTCCTAAAACATTATATAAAATAGCCAAGGCAGGAATCAAGCCCACGACCTTTTTAGATCTTCACATCTGCCATGCATCTCCACTCTGTTCCCTTCCGAATGATTTTTAATGAACGTCAAATCTGCACTCTGGGGCCATTATGTCTCTTTGAAGCCAGCTACCAGGGGCGTAGATCACCGGGGACAAGGGAATGGGGTGTCGCGCGGACCCTATTGTGAAAAGAGGTGGACTCCACATACTAATCTACTTTCGATACTCCCTTTGCCCCAATTCTTCGGGAGTGCGACTAACAATATATCGCTGTCCCTTCACTGTGTGCGAGCTACGTCGACGCCCATGCTTGCATATCCCTTAGCCACAGGCATCAACGGAAATATCCAATTAAACGAATGGACTTGTATGATCGATACTGAAAGACTGGTACCACGTTCATCGGCTGGAAGACAGACACGACACACTGTCAATCCATACTGTAAATTAGGCTTGATCCCCCTAAGGACACACACACACACACACACACACACACACACACACACACACACACACACACACACACACACACACACACACACACACACACANACACACACACACACACACACACACACACACACACATACACACATACACACACATATTATACACACACACACACACACCTACATACACACACACACATATATACACACATACACACACACACACACAAGCACACATACATACACACAAACACATACACACACACAAGCACACACACACACAAACACACACACACACATACACACACACACCTACATACACACACACATATATACACACATACATACACACACACACACACACAAGCACACATACCTACACACAAACACATACACACACACAAACACACACACACACACACACACACACACACACACACACACACACACACACGCTCGTTAGAAACAGTCAAAAATTGTTATGGCATTAGTAAGCAAACAGACCCTATATATATACTATATGCTCTTTTCAGTGGGGGTTGTAGCCTACTAACTGGATGAATATTAGGTGTTATCATATGTTTTAGGCAGAGAACAAAAAAATCTGTCCTTTCGACAGAGCGTGCAGAATGAGCCCTAGATTTATAAACCAGCCTGAGAATCAACTCGTAGTTTGCATTCTCGCCTGATTTTGTAAACTAAACTTGAAGTTTGGGTCATTTTATTTCTGTTTCGGTGTAGTCTTCTGTGTGGAACACCTGTCATTAAGGAAACTAATTAGCTTAGTTCCGCCTTTCAATGTATCAGTTCGTTGCTCTAAAACGAAATCAAAGATCTGTATATTAAACATTACTTTTAATAAGCTCTTTGGTACTGCAAACTATTAATGAAACCTTAGAGATTGTAAAATGTTTGTAAGTGACGTGGAGACAAAAAAATGGTTTAAAGAGGTATTAGTATTAGGCTTTGTTTCCTGCAGAGCACAGACAGAACGATGACGTCACCAAACGCTAAAGTCAAAAAGGAACTTATGAGGCCTATGTTGATTTTTCTTTTTAAAATTACTTTTTTTTTTGCGTGTTAATGATTTACATATCAATACTTATCTCCAAACAAAATATTTTTTTGCGAAACTAAACATGCCCTAAATATCGTACCAGAATTGGACAAGAATTTTGTTGAATCAAAAGAGTTATATTCAAACAGAACCATTCAGTTTTCTCAGAAACAGTTTTGGCAGACACAAATCCTTTTTGTCAGATGACGTTAAAATTGTTGAAATAAGAGTATCTCCCGTCATCAATACGTCTCCTCCAGTTCCCACTTCAAAACTTTGGCAAAATTTTGGATGAAAGCAAGCAATGCTCATGAAGGCACACAAAATGTTCCCTCAGTGTGCAAATGGACAACCGGAAAATGCTGCGGTGAACATAATTTATTCATTACGGCTTACAGGCCTTATTCTTTTTCTCTTTCTTTCATTTCTTCTTACATTTTTTTTTTAAAATCAAAAACTATGTCAGAATCTCAAAGTGCAACCGGACCGTTGGGGATTTTTTTACGAGGGGCAGAAGACAAGACACAGCATTAGGAGGGAGAATACAAAATGATGATGTCATTTAGTCAAAGGAGTAAATAAGTAGGAAGAGGATATTATAACGTCATTTTAACCAAACCTTATATCTTTCTTAGTTAGGCTTTGTCCAGACAGAACAGAATTAGATTTCTCGACCCGACCCGTGGAAGTGACTTTATCTACACTGAGAAATACCCAGTGTACTCTAAATGTGTCAATAACAGCGCTAAAAAAAATCTGTCCCGCTCGTTTTCTCAATGGACAAAGAACTTCACCATTCACCTGTCTGAAGTCCCATACATTCCACTTAAAGGCTGCACATTTGGAAAAACTACATTTTATTTCTGCCTACGGAAGAGCTATTTGCGTTTGGAAGAGGGGGTGTGGAAGGGGGATGGGGTGGTTGGGTGGTGAAAGAGGGGTGCGCCACAGGTCATCTGGCTGAAAACCAGAGAAGCCAGTCGTCAAAGTGTTAACAAGCCATTAAGCCATTTTCCCTTTCAAGGCCCGTGCTCTAACGAGATGTTGGTGACAATAACATTTATTTTTAACCCTTCGTGCACGGTGCACGGAAAGCAGAGCTCCGCGAAGCAAGAACGTTAACGAGCCAGCTGACGTTTTCCGCCAAAGCCGTTTAGGGTCATTCAATGGTACATGTCTCAACAACAAAAACAACAAAAAAAAACCGAAGAAAAAAAAACCCGAAAAAAACCCGGGGTAAAAGACTAAAAGAATAAAAAAAAATGCACTTTCATCTTCGTCGTTGGCAATACACGTACATATACAGTAATTATCATTATGCCAAACATTGCCAGATTTCACTTGGATCAACACATTCAAAAATATACATGGACTTATTTCTCTGATTTCGTAACACACTTGATGTCTATGGCAAATTCTCCTGTGATATCGTCGTTTGGTGCATGCTTTTTTTTTCTTCTGTAAAAGAACAGAAGTGGAGCGTTTATTTCCTTGTAACTGAAGAGAACATGCCGTGGAATGGCCCCGTGGGCGGCGCGTGGGCCCTCGAGGGCAAACTAGAGTGTGGGTGTTGAGAATGAATGGTGCAGAAAGCATAGTCGTAGATCTGACTGGGAAACTAGTTGGATGGAGGGGGAAGGTGTAGACTGACAAGAAAAACCCCATCATCCACCCACCTAAATGAAGTTTGTAAACATCTTATCCAGAGAGGGTCTGCCAGCACAGCTTCACACTATAATCCCAACTGGCCAGATCACCCAGTGAGTTTATCAGCTCCATCTGCCGCTTGTCAGGCACTGATCAGTTGCACTTAGATTAAAGCTTTCATTGCCTATATGGCTAAGTACTCATTATGCAGAGGAGCAGGCGGAGGAAGTTAGGAATGAAATACCGTCCTAGCAGGCCAGATCAATCATTGACTTTCTCAACTCTGTGGGGAGAGTCGCCATTTAGACAGTCGTTTTCACTGCCTATTGCCCGGTACCCATTACACAGACAGAAAGACTGAGGTAAGTGTACATGAAATGCCACCCCAGCAAGCCAGATCAACGTCCTCAACTCGGTGAGAAAGACACATTGCATATTTAGCTGGCCACAGGCCAATAACATGCATCCATACTATGATCCTCACTGATTGTTGCCAAGTACACACTATGCAAACGGTTTGACTGAGAAAATTATGATTGAAATGTCCTCCCGAGTCATTTGAAATGTTTTACAAAGTCATTTGAAATATCTTCCTGAGACATTAAAATGTCTTCCCAAGACAGCTGGAATGTCTTCCCAAGACATCTGAGAGATCTTCCTAAGACATTTATGACGTGACAATCTACGTGTATTCATATTCTAACATGCAGTGAACTATGTCATCGTGCCATCAGGTAAATTGAAGGGGACAGGAGAGGTGACTGCAGAGATCCAGGTGTCATATGATGGGCAGATTTCCTATAAACCGGCATTTGGAAGGGCGGAGCCGAACTCGAAGCTGTGAGCTCTCAATTCGAGGGGTGCAAGCTGATTATCCTCCCCATAATGACCTTTGCCCTGCCAAGGTGAAGGTCGTGGGGCCCGCGAGATAACTATGGTATTTACGAGAAATTAACTCGGTGGGGTGTGACCTTTGCTGATTGGTAGACTTTACAAGGGGAGATGAATGGTTGTGGCGAGTGTCACATTCATACTCATAGTGCACTCGATTTCGGGTAGAGCTGGTGGTACACAGAGTTGAATGAAAAAGAGAGAAGAGCAAAGAGGGAGAAAAAAAGAAGAGGAAGGAGAAGAATAGGAAGAGAGGATAATTAAGGTCAAGGAGAAGAGGAGAAATTCGGAAAAGACGAAGGAGAAGATAGACATGGAAAAATAAGAAAGCAATGAAACGTACCTCTACAACAATTTAATATCACCGCCTTCAAAGCTATTGGTATTCTTGGGACGACCACGACTGCTTCTGTAAACCAAGCAAGTACCACTATTACTACCACCATAATCGTTACCACTATTAATGAGACTGCGACTACTGTTGCAGCTACTACAGCATGTATAGGCCTATAAGTTATTTATTCTACTCTGGACAACTATGCTGCTGTTGCTGTTGCTGCTGCTACTTCTACTATTAACCACGATTGATACTAATGAATGTATTATTACTAAAATTCAGGCAGACTATTTCAACCACTAATCTATCATTACCATTACTATTTTTGCTATCTTTATTATCACAACGACGATTACTAGTATTACTTTTTCTCCACTTCAGCTATTACTATCACTTCAACTGCAGCATTACTACTCTTGGTTGCCAATATCACTTCAGCGACTATACCAAAACTACCATTACTACTAGTCTACAACTGCTAAAACTATTACGTTACTACTATTTCTACATCTGCAAAGAATCAGAAGGGAGAGCAAATGGAAGTGAGGTAAAGAAAAGATGAATAAAATAACGGAGGTGAAGACAGAAGCGGATCTACTGAGATACAAATAGAGAAAGAACGCTGAATTTATTGAAAGGGGCGAGGAAGGGTGTGAAGCTATATCTCAGAGAGAGAGAAAGAGAGAGAGAGAGAGAGAGAGAGAGAGAGAGAGAGAGAGAGAGAGAGAGAGACAGACAGACAGACAGACAGACAGACAGACAGACAGACAAAAAGAAAGAAAGAAAGAAAGAAAGGAGAGAGAGCG
Organism: Ellobium chinense; assembly: GCA_033807755.1. NCBI lineage: Eukaryota > Metazoa > Mollusca > Gastropoda > Ellobiida > Ellobiidae > Ellobium > Ellobium chinense. Next base: position 274,656 of record JAWQUT010000061.1, read on the forward strand.
AGTGAAAGAGAAAGAAAGAAAGAGAGAAAGAGAGAGAGAGAGAGAGAGAGAGAGAGAGAGAGAGTGAAGATAACAGTCTTCCTCAGAAGCATGACGGAAAGGTGTGAAGAGAAATGTGTTTTTACAAGAGGCAGACAGACTAGTGGAAGAAAGGGGAAAAACTGCAGAAAAAATAAAGAAAAAAAAATGGTGCTAAAATACCAGGGCCAGAGTGATCTTGTGATAACCTCACAAAGAGGACGACTGTGTTGACAACTCTTCAAATTTTGTAGTAGTTCTCGTATATTTTATTAAATATTGATAATTATCTTCACGGTGTCATGTATTGTTCCTCTTTTCTTGGTATTCTCCGATCCATGCGAGAGGTTTGAGTATCTCTTCCTGGGTGATTGTAAATTCCAATAACCTGGATGGCTAGATTTCAATAAAATAAATCTCCCACACATCCCTCACGGACTCGCCATGTTTACCTGTGGACCAGTGAACTCCTATAATATAATGACGATGTGCCATCATTTACATAAAGTACTGTTTGCTGCTGGACGAGCTTGTGACTGACCTTTCCGGAAAAGTTAAACAAATCTTTCCAAGCAACTAAACCCGGCTAACCGAAACCAGCAAATGGATAAAATAAGGCAGTGCCACTCACTTTTTCTTTACTTCTCAGCTGTTTTCCAGTCACAATGCTGGTTTACCAATAATTATAAGCATTGTTCAGTCATTCACACTTTGGTGCCTTCCCTCCTACTCTCAGGCCACAACAAATACAGAGTTATTTGTCCTGGCTGGCTGAGTGAGAAAGGTGAATTGCAACTAACAATGAAGACGATGATCATAAGTATGGCAACGATGATGACTAAAAAGAAAAATTATATTTTAAATTATAAACTACTCCTACCTTGTTTGTTAACCAATAGAAAACCAAAGTTATACTCAGGTTATGACATTCATACCTGTTGTGGACCTACTGTGAGCCTAAATTCACCTGCTTTTAGATTAAGAAGAGTTGGCAGGTGTGGAACAGTATGGATATATCTTGGCCTGGTGGACAAGGGTGCGCTGCAGTCTGCCCTGTGGGATATGACTTCTGTCAAGGATAGTCAGTAATTAAATACCACATCCGCAAGGCCAGTTCGGGAGCACTCAGAAATCGAAATATCGATATTTATTCTCAAATTTTCAAGAATACCGATGTTCTGATAGGCATGCTCATCTACGTAGTAGTAGGTAGTTGCTTCAAATAAAGTTTCTTAGTGTGTGATTTATACGGTGGTATCTAAAACATCCCAGTACTGCAGTACCCTGTAGACAAGAGAGGCAGAACTTAAGCTGTAGTAGGACTTAACCAACTACTGTCTCTTGGATAACGAGAGAAGTTTAGGGTAAAAACAAATAATGCATCATAATCATATCTGGGGCGGGGATATAAGAATATTATCGTCCCTGCCTCCCTCTTCCCTCCCTTCCCCGGTCCCGTGCCTCAAACATACACTCAGACACACCTTTTCCATTCCGTCCTCTTTTCCCACGATATTGGTTCCACTCCCGTACCAAATTTTCAGTTCCATGCCTCATAATGGATTTCAACATCGTTGATCAAAGAGCTTGCCGTCAGTGGGAGAGCCTTGTATGGTCGGTGAGGGTGACTTACTTGTGCCTTGTTACAGTATGGCACATTGATGGCGGTAAGATCTAACAGGGATCGTAATCAGACCCATAGTCTGTCCATGGGAGTTAACAACTTATATATTCTCTATTAGCTGAAATAAAACAAGACATAAAAAGTAGCCATCCTGTAACAATTATCGACTAAACAGCTATATTGCTACATTGTAGTTTAAATTCCTGTCTTGGAGAGGGACTCAAAGTTAGTAATATTCATTCTACGAAGATTGAAAACTCGAATCGAGGAAATCAAATTCCCCGGAAAAGTAATCGAATATCAAAAGGTAGGGACACGATCTTTATTGTGCATTCAAGACCGGGGGTCCGCATCTTTGCACAGTCTTAATCTTTAATTTCGTCTTGTACCCAGCAGGTAGCCACACCCGCCTTCAGTTGGTGTATGATATTCTTAACCCGTCGACACGGGTCGAACAGCGTCTCGCTCCATGCACCTGTATTGTTCTGGGGCCGGCCAAAGAACAGATTGGACTCCAACAATGAACGCCGGAATTTGGGTCGGTAGTGCACCCGTCTGTCTCGGAATTTTCTGGGTTTTTTTTTTTTTTGAGGGGGTGTGGAGGGAGGAGGAGGAGGAGGGATGAAGAGAATAGGTCGAGGTCACGTGTGGAAGGGGGATTGTGAGCTGGGGACGAGGATGAGGGGAGGGGATAGGAGGGGGGAGAAGAGTATTGTGTGAAGGGGAGTTAGTAGAATTGGGCTGCGCCTTTGTTTCAGAGAGAGAGAGAGAGAGAGAGAGAGAGAGAGAGAGAGAGAGAGAGAAAAGAGAGACAGAGAGAGAGAGAGAGAGAGACAGAGAGAGAGATAGAGAGAGAGACATACATATATAGACAGACATATATATAGACAGACAAATTCTATTCGAATAACTGAAGGTCAGATAGTAATTTCGAGTTTTTGAGGCGTTCAAAAAAGTGAGTAAAGATTGATAGAAAATAAGTCTCTCAGAATAAGAGTATTTCGGAGATGCGAGGTTTTTTTTTTTTTCTGAGCACATGAGGCTCGAAGTCATTAAGTTCAACTGTACTAATAGGTGCACTGACAGTGTGAAATGGTTTCAAGAACATGAATTGTTATTGTAATAATACGATACATGAACAATATGTTTATCATAGGATAGAATGAAGAAATCGAAGTGATAGTTGGACAGAAAGCCCTGATGCTAACACTGACAGCAGCAGTCAAAATATGGATCAGGGGCGGGGGGCATAAGATTTTCGTCCCTGTCGCCTCCCTCTTCCCTCCCCTCCCCGGGCCCATGCCTCAACATACACTCAGACACACTTTTTCCATTTCGTACTCCATTGCCATGATATTGGTTCTACTCCCTTACCATATTTTCAGTTCCATACGTTTATTCGGGCGAAAATCTGCGTCAAGTCGTCATGTGTACCTTCACCAAACAGTCATCTACAGTGTCTTCTTTAACCCTAACAAGCTGACTCAACACTGTTTACACCCACCTCCTTCCACACCCCCTTATTCCCCTCCCTCCCCCTCCTCCCCACTTCCGCGCACCCAAAAAAAACCTCCTTCGGCCATGGACAACGTCCTTCACCTTTCACGCTGTCCAGCCACTTCAAAGTCCCATCTCCGCAGCTCTCGACACACGAAGTCTTAACCCTTACGGGGAATACCCTCAGGTTCTATTGGATCAATGCTAAACCCTAGAGTCCCCGGCTCCTCCAAGCAGGGGTTGACCTCATGTCTTTGAGACCAGACTGACCCCGGCGGGCCAACGCAGAAATAATAAACACGAAGACGCCTGAACAAACACGTCAGCATCTGTCCCTGTTCCTCCGGCCAAGCCTTGATCAGAACTAACTGCAGGAACTGACCACTTCTTTTCAAACAGGGGTTTCCAAAATGGGAAACACGTACCCACGGGTGCAGGCAGAGGGGAAATCTGACGGATTCTGATAGACAACTCGTTAAAGTTCCGTTCCTCCAAACAAGTGTAGAGATGAGATTGAAACGGGCTTCATTTAGACTATCCTGATTATCCCCCATTTATCTATCTTGAATACTCAAAGAGATATTCAAATGGCTTTACACTCTCAACCTTCCCCCTTTCTCTCTTCCTGTCCAGACCTCTGGTCGCCCACCGATGCCTCCTTTTTGGACTGGTGGACTGATCAGTGGACATGAGTCTCGACTTCCCAGTAATATTTCAACAGACGCTATTACATGCTGTAAGTCTTTGATTCCTGACTACTGCAAACTATCAAAGGTTCTGAGATCAGTGCCATTCCAATACAATAGTCTCTGGCTAACATCCTGGTAATCGGAAGATGAGAAAAGCGAGATCAAAGCTGGAGAGGGATCTTAGCCAACAATCCAAGGTAGATAGGCAAGATGAGGTCAGAAATTAAAAATTAATCGTAACAATGGACATCTTGAAAGGGCCACGTCTTGCTGAGGTGGATGACTTACCTACGCCTTGTTACAGTTGGCATACTCATAGCAGCGAGACCTAAGAAGAATAACCGCCATTAGATCCGTATTTTGTTAGTGGAATGAACAATACTGTTAGAAAAAAAAATGAAAAAACTAATCTCATCTACGAAGACCAGGATCTTAAGTGAAAAAAAGTTGTTCCTGCCGAGATGTTAACAGGATTGTTTTATGGTAAGAAATAATTCGGTTTTATGGATAGGGCAGGGTCTTAAACCGAAATTATGTTGGGCGGTGGAATCTTAGTCGGAAATACTGTCAATGTAAACTCCCCTCTTTCTTTCTTTCTTTCTTTCTTTCTTTCTTTCTTTCTTTCTTTCTTTCTTTCTTCACTTTCCACTCTGTAGCCACCGACGAACGTAGGCCTTTGTTACGCGCCTAACAATGCACAGTGTCCGGTATTCAGTGGTCAAGATGTTCCTGAGAGGTCCAGTGTTGACAGAGGGAAATTTAAGACAGTCTGGACAAACAGTGAAGTGATGCACGAGTGCAGACTACTCTAGACACTGGCGGACACCAGAGGTGGGGAGTTGGTCTCTGGGTCTGCTGGTCTACGGCGATAGTGCCGGTATGAGGAAGGGGGGAGGGGAGGAGGGAGTGGGTGGAAAGGAATGTGTTTTGAACAGGACCCATAACTACTTTTTCGTCCTCGCCATAAAAATATTCCGTTTTGTCCATCCGGTAATTTTACTCCAATTAATTTCCTTGCAGGAGCCTAATTGGTCAAAAAAATTGGACTATCCAAGTCGATAATAACAGTATAAAATCTGTCCAGAGATCAAGAGAATCCACACCGCAGAAGTGGCAAAATTCAGTTTTGAATTTGTGAAAAACTAATTGTTGCACACACTGTTTCCCAATGGCTTCAGCGGATTTCATTTGTGCGGGCCTGGGATCTGCAAAAGAAGGCCAATTTTTAACCCCTTTTCATGTAATTTAAAATTGTGAAAAATCTAAATGAAGGACCCCCACCGTAAACAGTATATAATTTGAGCACAGTAGTGGCACCAGACCTGCAGACTAGTCTTGGCCAACTCGGAACGTTCCTGTGGTTCGAGAAGAAATTTTTATTAAATGGCCCAAAGAGGCTTTTACAATCTGGCTCCTGCAATCGCAGGGTGGTGCTCTAAACGGTGCGGTCTCCCAGTTGTAACTAAAAATGAATTGATAGCAGATCCGCTTCAACATTTCATGAACAAGAACTCTAGCCCCGATATCCCAGATGATTCTTAGCCGTTTCAAGCCAAATTTCAGAACCTACATCTGGACGATACCTGGGGTGGGGAGTTCCCTGGGTTTGTTGGTCTACGGCGATTTTGCCGATGTGAAGAAAGGGAAGGAGATGATGGCGGAAAAGATTTTTTTTTCTTCTTATGAACAGGGCAGTTAACCCCAACATCTTCTCCCTTTGTTTTTTTATGTCCACTGGGTCAATATACCCCCCCCCTCCTCCCCCCTTGAAACCGCTAGGTGGAGTTTCAAACATTCCCACTGTGACTGTAAATATTAATAGCAGATCCGTTTCAACATGTTATGTATCAGAATTCAGACCCTGAAGTCTCATAGGTAATAGGTCTTATCATGCCACATTTCGGACCTGATACCTGCCTGAGAAATCCTTTGTAACTGGCATGCAGTAAGAGCAATAAATGAGATCGACGGCTGGTGACAGGAGAGATACGGTAATAATGTGTGCGGCTAATCTTATTCTTTATCTTTGT
>JAWQUT010000061.1:289965-343128 GCA_033807755.1 Ellobium chinense
TTATACGAACTGACAAGAGAAGATTGGAGAGTATTCTGGAGTTTTATTTTAATTAAAAAACTCCAGTGTTTTCAAGTTATATATAAAAAATTCTATTGCCTTGGTATTGCATGAAAAAGTTTCGGGGAAGGGTGTAATTGATTAGAGCCTGTCATTGATGAAATGTCACTGAAAACTCTCCAGGGAGTTGATAATGTCGTTGAATGAACTGACCTGTCGAGGTAAGAACCATGTTACATAAAGCGGGCATTAAGAATAGTAATCAGTTATCTTTTTTGTGTTATGAAAACTCTTTGCTACCGACTGGTAGGAGCTCATTCGGTATAATCCTGCGAGGGTCCCTTGGAGGGGATAAAATACGGCCCTGCTGGGTTGTGATGTCAGTCTTCCCATTGTTTTAAAGGAAAAGCAGGGGAGCAAACCAGGATAAGGAGACAACACAGTGGGAGGCAGCCTCATCAAAATGTTTTTATGTGTCAACAGGTCATGAAGGGGACTGAATCCAGGAAGATTTCACGTCAGATCTAAAAAGTTGGCTATGAATTGAGTGATTCTTGATGTTGTTGAAATGTCGCGGAAGATAAAAGAGTTCACAATCAAAACCACCTTTGCTGCTAATTTATTTAACCTTTCTTTGTGTTTCTTAAGATAAATCACATCACTCATGACCTTCTAAAACGTTAAACAAACTTTACAGTGTTGTAGTTTCTTCAAATGAAATATAATTTTTCAATAGCTGCATGCTTGATCTAGTGTGTGGGCAAGGAATGTCGTGATACAAAACATTTCTGCAGCAAATCATTTAAATGACGTCACCAAACTTATTAGAAGAGATTTGCACGACTCGCATCCAAATCTCGAATACGCGAATTTTACCCTTTCTTTCGGGATTCGACTCTTTTTGAAAGATGTATATTCAGTAACTGGGACTTAGTTACCCTGGAGGGAAATTGTTTTTGGCACTTCCTTGTATCTGATGCGTCCCATTCATAATACACATAAACATAGAACAGTATACATAGTCCCTACATATAAATTCACAATATTGCAAAAAAAAAAAATCCATTGAATATAAGATACCACTTTATTATCCAGTGTTAGAGTTTCTTTCCTTTTGCAGCATTACAGTAGTTTCAAGTTAAATAATTCATCTTACTTATGGTAATGATTTAGAGGCTATCTTTTGTACACTCAGTCATAGGCATTCACAAGTGCTGATATATGCAGCAATAATCATGTGTATAAATTCAAAAAAGTTCACACACGCAGATACTTAAATTTCCATGAGCATTTTTACATCCAAAATCGATTTTCATGGTGGTGACCTTGATCAAGATGGCCACGGGTGAAACCTTATGGAGGATGGCATTAATGATTTTCTATATCTCTCAGTTATATTTTACATTTCATACAAACATTTTCTCAAATATATTACAAAGACTTAGCTTAGTCGTCTTCCCTTCTTTGGCTATGTGTCTGACTGAACTAAGTTTAATAGCGAAATTCATGAATACAGGCAACTTATCCCTGTTAGCGTACTGGCTTACCATGCCAACTCAAAATCTAAAGAGAGAATTTTCACACGTTGAAGTCATTAACCTACATACTTCGGCTTCATTTGCTGTTCGTCTAACTCTGTGCGTAGCCAGGATGATATATTTGGTAATCTGGCCTTTTTTTTTTTTTAGGGGATCCATGGCTTTTAAGATGTCAAAAATTTGGTATTTGGCTAAAGAGACAAATCTGGCAACCTTGATACTGTCTAGATTAAGTCTACCAGCCTCTCACTGTAAGATTAAAAAAAAATCGGAAGTTCGTGGACGGAAAGGATCATGCAAACAACAAAACACGGTCAGAACAGCGGGTAAGAAAATTTTTCTCTCAAATTGTTGGCCACTTCTTTTAAAGTTTCTCTCTTTATATTGCGGTTTGATGCATCGCACTGAGGATATAGAAGTGCTGAATCTGTGAGACAGTGTTTATGCTTCCAGATTATCCGCAAAGAAAACGTTGACAAAATCATAGACGAAATAGGACAGAGTTGCTGTTTACACCTACTGGAAAACTTAGAGTACTACTAAATTGTATTACACAAATAGGTGTAGTACATGGTGGAAACGGAGCGCTTTAGTAACAGAAGTAAGGAGTGAGCAGACGCAAAGAGATGCTAAAAAAAACAGACGCATCTGTTTGCGTCTGCTCACTCCTTACTTCTGTTACACAAATAGATAACATGTTGGTAATCTCAGATTCATAGATTACGTGGACGTTACGCCCTTGCAATGTCAAGCTGATATGAGACGGGAAAATAGAAATGTAAGTTCCTGTTTCTGTTATTTCTTTAGATAAGTAAAAAGCATTCTGATGGGCTGTGTCACTTATCGAAAACTTTCCGTCGGGCTGTCCAAATAGAATATCCAAGAGTATTCTGGTTGTTCAGCTTGAACATTAATGTCCAGAAAAAAAATTCAGGTGTTTGAGTCCTTGCAATGTTTCCTGTCACTTTCTCCACAATCTTTCCCTAACACACCTTTTAAAATAGCATTTTTTAAGGGTTACGAATACTCGCAATGATGTAGAAATCGAAAGCGTTCCAATCTGCGAATCCTGATTGAATTCGAATTCATGAATCTAAAAAAAAATGATGATAAAAAAAAGAAAAAAAGTATGCTTCTACGCAGTGCTACCCGTTTGATGTAGTCCCTAAAAGGGAAAAATGATTGTCACACTTTTTGCAGAAGCTGCATAAGCTTATTGTTGATTAAAATATGTATAACAGTCTAACAATTCTTCATCTACAGAATAGTTGCAGGACACTTGCGTTGTTACTGGGATACATTGCCTTCTTTAACACTCGTAGGACACTGTGTATGCTGCACTAGTAGATCGTATAAATTATTGTTCACTCTGCTTGATTGCGATTAGATTGGAGACAGGTATCGCATAGTAGCAGAATGGTCAGGTAATGGAGTATGGAAGTGCTGTGTATTCTAATCGTCAAAAGAATTAGACACTTAACATCGATTATGAAAATGACATTGCAAGCAAGCAAAAACGCATTAACTCAGAAGTGTGATATCAATAACGCTGTGAAGTAGCCACAGGCTACAGTCAAAATTTCACAAAGACTTGATCTATTTGTAGTGGTGTCTCTAAGGTCTCTAGCGAGTGATGGGATAATGATTAAGAAGTAAAAATTCAAAGGAAGCAACAAAAATTTGAAATGATCTCCCTCATAATAATGTTTGAACACCATAACTGCGTGATTCAATGGGTAGCTTTCCCCAGCCGTCTCGATACTCGATTCGAATGACCACATTCTCTCAATGTCTGGCCAGACGCACTGTGCGCGTGGTCATAGCACACAGGCTAGCGTGTTTACCATGTTATGCACTATGATGATGTTTATGGCGCGGCGAAAGCATAACAGAATTTTATTTTTTCATTAATACTGTTATAATGTTTCTTTTATTAGTTATTGTTGCAAACCTCTCCTACTCATTCTTTGACCCGGTCAATGCACAAGATTCTTAAAGAAATAATCAGCTTCCCTTACTTTTTCATAACTACAGTGTCTTCTCTCCTGCACAACCATTATGATAAATTTCACCGACACTTATACTGAGTCGAATTGAAATTACCGAGTTAAACCGCTTCTCAATGAAGCAATAACATGTCCTATCTGTCACTGAGGATTGTTATCCCAATCTCTGGTGATTTTTCTGAAGACTTTATTAACTGTGAGAAGAGGTGGATCTGGAGCTCAAATCTGTATTTCGTTCATATCCAAAAAAATGTTATCTCTGATCCCTGTATGGCAACATCGCAGAATGCTAAGACTTTTTTGAAAAAAGAAAACTTGGTGAAGTTTAGGTTTCTCGTCAAAACCTTCATCCTCGATTTCCCAAATTAACATATGAAGAAGAAGAATTGCATTTTGCTCATTGCTGTGGAGGTGAGTACAAAGTACAAGTAACAAGACACAACCGTAAATATCGTGGGCATTGGATTTCAGAATAAACACATGTCTATGTTATGTTAAGTTTACTTTATTATGCATCAGTTTGCAGAATTAAGACTACAAATTAAAAATCACGGATTAAAAAAAAAATGTAAGACGTTTTAAAGAGAAAAGTTTAAATTTATGTTTATGGCATAAAACGGTATCTTTGAGCTGCTATGTTAACGTCGGAAGTAGAAAAGCGCATTTTGCTGATCTCTACGAGAGAGAGAGAGACTATTGCATCTTCATAATATATGGCTAGTTCCCTGCCCTCGGGGGGAAAACAGTTTTAGGGTCAATGTTAAAAAAGGCAAAAATACTGATATTTGACGAACGCTTAATGTAGATATTTCCATTTGCGACACTTTTTGGCTGACAAAAGAGTCAAAGGGCATCTTACATAGCAAGTCAAACAGAACATTTTCTGAAAAAGTGTTCGTCACGGTTTTTTTTTAAACAGACAGGAAACTTCATTTCAAACATTGAAAGGTATTATGTTATTTTATACAGATTTATGTCTCTGAATAGCTGCTTTTGAAAGTGGGGATTTGAACGAACATCACTCCTCCAACAAGCAAGAAACTGATAAGTCATCAGATTTGAGGTTGTGCTTGTGCAAGCTCTCTGAAAATTACCCTGTCTGAACTGTGATTTCGAACTAAGGCAAGGAATACAACTGACATGGCAAATATGTCTGTGCCCTCTGACAATGCAGATTTCATCAGCGATCAAGTTCAGCAGTTCATCGATGTGTGGCTGACTTCCGTGTTAGCCACTGTCTTAGCCTTTCTGAACATTTTAACTAATCTGGTCAATCTTGTCGTTTTTATGTATCAAGGGCTGAAGGAATGCATGAACTTCACTCTCTTCTGTCTGGCAGTCTGTGATTTCGGTGCGGCAGTCACTGTTGCGGTATACACCTTGACAACAGCCATGGAACTTGCATCAGATACGCCATTGGAACTGCTGTGTTTCAAAATTCGTTTGGCCTGGGTGCGTTGCCTCTTTACTGACCTCGCTACAGGATTGACCGTGTTTATCTCTATAGAAAGGTGCATCTGCGTGAAGTTTCCTTTCAAGTTCAAGATCTTTTTCAATATCAGGACAACACGGATCGTCATTCTTGGGATTACTCTGTTTATCAATGTAAATTACATCCCAATCCTTGCTACTTATAAAATGGCATGGACATTCGATGGCGAGAGGAATGCAACCGTGCTCGTTTGTTTACAAACTAATATAAATGAGAAGTTAAGTTTGTTTAACGACATAATGTTCGCAGTCGTACTATCGGCGGTAAGCCAAAGTTGTGTTTTTGTTTGTGCCGTTCTGATGCACAAAGGCTTGAGAGATTCATCTCAAGTACGTACAGTTCCATCAACAGACACAAACTCTTCCGGCAAACAAACGACTCTCTCCATGAAAGAGATACGGCTTGTGAAAATGGTGTTCTTGGTCGCTATTTGCTATCTATTCACTGGAATACCTCAAGTCATCTTCGGAATGTTCAGGGTAATCTCCCCTGAGACTACAAATCAGCTTAACCTTTTCCATACCAGTTGCGGCATTGTCATGGTGATGGGATGTATTAGTGGAGCAGCTAACATATTCGTTTATTTCAGATTCAATTACAGTTATAGGATGTCTCTCCTACATATTTTTGGTTGTGATAGACATCACAGGGCGAGCTCATTACAGGTCCCAAAATGATTTCACAATTAAAAAAAAAAGAAAACAACGACTATTGTTGTCTGTTGAGCTGGATATGTCAGTGTCAACTTCTATCTAGGTCCAAGGAAACATGGATGGTTTTTTTGATAAGGAAAAGGACTACTTATTTGTTGTGTATTAAATAAAGCAGCTTAGTTTTTGAGAGACTCATTTATGTGAGACTTTTTGTCATTTTACCATAAAAATACCGTAAGGACTGTGGTAAAAGAATGACGTGGAATAAAACAGCAGTAAAGGTAACTGTCAAATTAAGATTTTCAGTCATATTTTGCCGTGAAAGCTGATTCAAGCCATAAAAAAAAACAAAACACCTTTAGTCATGATTTTGTCAGGCCGCAACTTGCTCCTTCGCTAAAAATGAATAAATTGGACGGGCTCATTTTAGCATGTACTTTTTTCCCGTTGCATATTTCTAAAATGTCGCTGTTAACACTGATTTCTTAACTGCAAGATTTAACTCATCTGGACAAATGTAAGATCCAAGTCTTGTTGCTGCTCTAGTGTTTTGTGTTCAGCTGAACCCCCTCTTGTCATATTGTGCTTCTGCATTGTGCATACACCAGGCATGCTCTAAAAGAAAATGTTCGGGAGTTGAGATGAGGGGAGTTCTTTACCCAAAATACTAAGCAGCGAATGCGCCAGCTTTATTCTGTATAGATGAGCTTGATTGGTGGGCTCAATATTCAATCAAATATGTATGGGTGCATGGGAAATCCCTTCACATCTTTCCAGATATGAAAACTGAGTTATTGGTAGAATATTAAGTCCCAGCTATTTCTAACCATTTTGCACTTTATTTGAGATCAATTTCTTTATTAGTTCCTAAGTTATGGAAAATTTGTAAACTTACCGTTGCCACATAGTTTTAGTGAAACTCGAAGATTAAAATCTTTTTAACCACGCCTTTGAGCGAAGGGTGCTGCATTAAAACACTAAAAAAACCAAATCAAACCCGTTCAAACCTCTAAGATTTACACGAAATGAAAGATAATTAAATTAATGAACTATCAAATTCCGTCGAAATCTCAATTTCGCCCAGGAAGTCGAAATTAGACGATTCAAGGCCCTAGCTCAAAATTAACCATTGCGAGATACGACAGGTTTTCCCATGCGGCCACATATATAATGTAAGAATTGGCAGACTAGATTATATACTTTATTATATATCTTTATTGAACAAGACTGATGACACGGTCTATTCACGACTCTCTGGTTCATACTAATTAAACACTGTTTAGGAAGGTTGATTGTTTCTACTTATTTGTTGGTGTCAATGTTAATGAAATCCTGTAGCGGGTGCGAGATAGACGTCAAACTGATCTCACATTGACTGACAATGGTAAATATTAGTACGAATCGAGATTCTGTCGATGTCATCTTGCAGTGCTTGTTTTTCACCTCAGATATACTGTCTTAAGGGGAGGCACCATCCTTTTCTAGAGGCTATGAACCACTTAACATAATATGCAATTTATTACCATCAACGCACCAAAATGCCGAATTATGCATTTTTCTACTTCACGGGCGATGATATTGGCGATGCCACGAAGTGTTTGACACCCATTTCTCTCGGATACCTTTATAATTGACCCTATGGTGGCTTTTTCGGATTTTCTGTCGAGATATAAAGTTACTTAACTTTATATAAAAGTATGTTGCTAGTTCCTCATATATCTGCCTCGAGACAGAAACTCTGAAAAAGCCTCCATAAGATCATGCGTAAAAAGGTATATAAGTTATTCTAAGAGGTCCAAATGACCGCAGCTTACATGCAGAACAACATCTATAATCATAACAGGGTTGGGCAGAACTGATATCATGTGAACGCAGTTCCTAAACTTGTGTTCAGTTCATGTCTACATGATCTGAGATTAATAGCTACTTTGGATGAACTGATCTGGATCTAGACTGCAGCTATTTTTTGTGCTTGATCTGAACTTTAATTTTCTGTCTTAATTTCAGTTCAGTATACATCTACCTCGAAAATCAAAACCGAATGCCAGTTTCAAAACCAAGAAGAACTGATCTGCTCTGAAAATTACTCAGTTTTTATGGAACTGAGCTAAACTTGATCTTAGTTTGTTTTTTTTCCTTTAGTGAACTTAATTTAATCTGAACTGCCTTTTTTGGTGAAATTGCCCAACCCTGAATCATAAGCACTTTGTTTTATAGACAGATTCATTGCCAGTCCTCCAACAAAAACTGAAAAATGAAGACACAAAGAACTCGGTGTTGGTAAATTTAACATGTCGCTCAGTTTCCTCCCCTCAGTACTCCAAGATGTGTTTACAATGCATTACAGTTACAGCCCTTTGTGATATAAAAAGGTAGACGATGTAGCCCAGCAAAGCTAAGTCAGAGATGTTCATAGCGCATTTTCTCAGACCGTATATTGTCCTTGCTGAATCTGTTGCATAGCCTTCTAGACTCATTTCTAATTCTAGTATCTCTGACATTTATAACTGAAGTAAACTTGAATAATGAAATGGCTGAATATCTAGGAATTGGTGAATGTGGAAGTTGTATTCAGTGATGTGATGTACTAATTATGTTTAAACTTATACATAATTATCTTCGCTAGAGTGCAATAATCTCGATAAAGGCCAAAATCTAACTTTAATAGCAGAAGCAAAAAAAAACAAAAAACTATCTCATCTTCGTGGAATTGCACTTAGCAAATCCATTGGTTGGAAGAAAGCTCTACCACTGAATGCGGTGAAATGTGTAATGGAGTTCAGTATGTTGAGTTAGAACTTGCTAAATAAAAAAAAAATGTTTTTGTCACAAAGATGGCTTGGTGCAAAAGTCCAGTATTGGCTAATGTCGAGAAACAGCATTAGCTTTTTCATTAGGCTACAGAAGCCTAATCCGTTTTCCGTATGTGAGCCAATATCCTGTTTTCTCTACTGTCACTTACATGAAATTCCACAATCTCTAGGTCCTCTTTAATATTTTGTAGAATTTAATGAGCGTATTACAAATGATGTTTAAAATATAGGTCTTTCAATTTGTTTTCGAACTACCGACCAATACATCGAAAGGTGTAAACAAGAGTGTTAGTTTCCTTAAAGGAGAGTTGCATCGTCCAATGGACCATATTATATCATACGATACCCTATTATTCCAAAAACACAATCTTTCAAGCGTCTGTCATAATGATATAACGCATCTTCCGGCCCCAGCCAACCCACAGGGTTACACTATCCAAACTCCAAATTGTTACACCCACTGCGCGCGTGGCGGCCATAAGCTTACGTCAAATACGTTCTAGCCACATGGCCAAGCTGTCTAGCCAGTGCTCTGCGGACGGGTGATAGCATGTTGGTATGAATGTTTTATTTCCTCTGCGAACAATAGAAGTGTCAAACAAAATCATGCTGAGGCAATACAAATGCAGAATACTTTATCTGGCTTACGCTATCAAATTTTACGTTTGAATTTGGATGACCAGAACCTTATTTAAAAGCTGAATAATACATTGTCAGATAGAGGTGTCTGCAGCTGCTGGAACTTAAGTGACGTCATCATTTTTGCCACAAGCCGCTGCTGTTCGGGGAAGGGAAATAATTCTGGACGCAAGGGTCAAACCCGGTAACTCTAGCTCTCCAAATTATGTCACATTACATACGCGCATCGTAACAGAACGATGCTCGTTCTTCGCAAAACTTCCTCGGTGGGCACCACAGATAATTTTCAGAAATAAAAAGTACTGGAAAAGGGTAAATTATTTTTGATGTTCGTGTCGTCCTTAAATGAAAATTGCTCCACACAGAAGGCAACACCGAAACAAAAGTGAGTGATCCAAGCTTCAGGTTTAGTTCACAAAATCAGGAGAGAATGCAAACTAATTCGCAAGCAGGTTTAGAAATCTACAGCCCATTCTCCATAATCTAACCAAATCTATCTTCCTAAGGCATATGATCAAGCCCTATTTTCATCCAGTTAGAAGTGTGTAATCTTATGTGAAATTTTATGAAGTGCCTGAACAAATACGTGCATTACTGTGATATGTGCTCTTGTTGGTAAATCACATACCGAAATACTTCAGTTTCATTTCGTACAACGAACCTATGAAAGTTGGAGATCTGAGGTTTTTTTGTTACACAATTTGTGCGACGTTACTGGCAGTCTAACAGGCGTCAAAACTCCAATTTCGGTCAGGGTGGCTTTTATCGAGGCACTGCTTCCAACAGACGATATTGTATATATAGGGCTGTTTGGGATTTCTTTTTCCTGATGGTACTACAGGGGTGGGGGGTGGGGCACAGTCAGAAAAACGCTCTAAAATGTTGCGCAAACAGAGAGAAAGCAGCAGATTTAGAGGGACAGGAGTAATCAATTATTTCACAACGTAATAAATCCACGTTTTATTCCCATCAAACTTAGACTGCATATTATTTTTCTTCCGCCTGATAGTTTCTAAGAAAACATCTCAGCAATGTCGGGATTACCATTTTGCGCGCGCCGCCTTTACTCGAGTTGCGCAAGGTCAGAGAGATTGATACGCTAGCAGACGATTGTTCCAGAGGTTTGCGCATGAAGTTGGATCAATCATCTGCTAGCTTTTCGATCTTTGTGGCGTCACACAGCACAAGTAGTAGTGGTGTACGCGCGGCGATATTCCAGCGATGTTTTGTCAGAAATGGTCACGCGGAAGAAAAATATACACGATTTAAAGTGTTTGGTAAAAACTATGTGGATTTTTTAGAATATCTAGCATATACCTACCTTGATCCTTTAAAGGGTTACGCAACATTTTAATTACCCTTTCAAATGATTGCACTTCATAAAATATCTAACACCACTGGCGGCTCATTATCAAGTGCAATTCGTTCAATGCGGGGTAGAATATACGTTCAAAAATGAAAAGAGTGGTTGAAAAACAAGATGACCAAGCTAAATCCAGACCCCTTTATTGTGCTTTGATGTATGCATTCAGAATGCCATTCAGCTTTCGCAAAATGCTCACAATACAATACAAATATGTGCTCTCCAGATGGTGTGTTGGGGAGGGAGGGAGAGGAGTGCACGAGTTTGTTTTTTTTTTTGAGGCTAGGGAGCCGCTACTGTCTAACCTAAAAATCACAACCTCCACCTGACCATACACGGACAAACCGTATTCATGTGCAAACAAAACTGTTCATAAAAAATCACTAGAATGCAAATGGAATTTTCCGTAAAACATGGAAATACAGGAGTCAACTCTCAAACGCATCCACGGGATCAGAGACTTACGTTTGGTTTAAACAGAGTTTCGTTTAAGACATGGAAGCCAAAAAAGAGAAAAATGAATGGGTATTTTTTAAGTGCTTTTTTTCTGTTTAGCCGTTTTCGTTTTAACCGTTGCCTTCTGTATTTAAAAAAAATATCAAACTCAAAAGAGATGTTAACAGCCTCGCAACCCGTATACCAAGCATAAGATATTAGACAGATTACCACCACCCCCGGGTTGTTTCCCCTAATCCTCCAACACACACACAAACCTGAAATTTTAATATGCAGCTACAAATCTGTGCTAAAATGACACTGTTGTTGATGTACTCAACTATAATATCTTACTACTTAAAATGAGCCAATATCAGCACCTGGCGTGAACGACGAGAGTTGCCGGTGTGAGATTGTAGAATGCCCCCCCCCGGGCATTCTACCACTGTGGTAGAATGCCCCCCTCCGTGGTAGAATGTCCCCATCCGTGGTAGAATGCCCCCCTCCGTGGTAGAATGCCCCCCTCCGTGGTAGAATGTCCCCCTCCGTGGTAGAATGCCCCCCTCCGTGGTAGAATGTCCCCATCCGTGGTAGAATGCCCCCCTCCGTGGTAGAATGCCCCCCTCCGTGGTAGAATGTCCCCATCCGTGGTAGAATGCCCCCCACTACGTGTGGTAGATTGCCCCCCGTGGTATTTTGCCCCCCCCTTTTTGTTGTTAAAAGAGTATTTTGCAGTCCCCTTTAGGGAGAGGGGAGGGGAGGGGAAAGTACTCTACCAACTGAGCTATCCTGCCTTACAGTTGTACTGTTAATTAATTTGTATTATAAAAGTGCTGAAATCCCCCTTTGGGGCATGTGATGTGAAATTAAGACAAGCTTTGTTTATCTAAAAATCAGAAAGTAGATAACGGAACGCAAAAAATCTGCTTAAACATCGTGTCACCGTCGGAAATCACCGCCTGATGAGTGGGAGCACAATCACATAGCAAGTGCCACATATTACATTCTGTTATGGATTGGAATCTATGTTCCCCATGAGCCTGTGATTTCAAAACTTCCGTCGTGTTGTTGCAAATGTCATGCCATTATAAAGCACATTTTATTGTTTTACATACCCAGACTGACCTTAACGCCGTCCAAAATTCACTTTTAAATATTATCCTAATTTCAATTAAGAGACAAGACTGGACTGACCCAGCGTAAAGTTGCTACATCACTTTTCTCTTGGGCGCCACAGAACACAACTCAAACTACATAAGGCTAATTAACTGTAGGCACTCTTTGAGCAGAATACACACTAAATTATATTCCAGATTATGTATGCAGCACAAGGTTGCTTGTAAAGACAAAGCCGACTGATTTTTGCTCTAGTAGGGGCAGATTTTTTTTTTATTGGATAAAATTACACTCACTGAATCAGATTACTGCTTGCTAAACTGTAATTTAAAATGCAAACCGACTCTCCTCTTTAAATTAAAGAATATGGAGGCAGAATAATATTGTGGCTGAAGAGCATAATTATTATTCTAAGCGCGAGATGTTTAAAACGGTTAAACCATAATTTTCACTGGCACTTTTTTTTTTGGGGGGGGGGGGGGAGGGAGAACCTGCTTCTGTGGCTAACGGAAGAGGTAATATTTTTAAATTTAAATATCGTCGTAACATGGTGTAACTTCACAACAGTCGTTTCCCTTTTTTTCATGTCATAAAGACGAAAAAATGTATTGCAACAAATATTTAGTGGTTCATTTAATGACGTAAACTACACCACTGCACAAAATAAAATATCATATATTAAAAAGAACTTAATGCCTGTTTATAAAATCTCATGACTTTATAAATGATTATTTGTAAGACAAACAGAGAACAAAACAAAACAAAACTAGTCATTGTACAGGGTATAAATGACTATAACACCATGCATGTTGTTTCATTATACGGTACTAAAAAACTGTAGACTAAAAGCGTAATTCATACGTGGGTCATTTGTAAAACATAGATCCATATTATGCATAATTCATGGATGACCATCGAAGCACACAGATGTGCAGTGTTTCCATCAAGCATTAATAAATATGTGGAGAGGGGTCATATTGCCTTTAAAGGATATTTTAAAACACAAAAGGGGGGCATTTCACAACGGAGGGGGCCATTTCACAACGGAGGGGGTATTGTACAATGCCTTCCCCCCGGGCATTCTACCACAGTGGTAGAATGCCCGGGGGACAATCTACCACGTTGTAGAATGCCCGGGGGGCATTTCACAAGGGGGGCATTCTACCACGCCACACCGGTAATGTTCTATTAACTCAACATTTTAAGGAGTTTTGTGGTCCAACTTTTTCATGGAGTCTAACGCATTCGTCTGTTGTGTCTTTCGGTGCACTAAGTATTCTATTGCCTCTGGTGCGTTGTCTGTCTATTCCGCTTTGATAACTTGGACATGTAGACGCTAGATCTCAACCATCTTGCTCCCATTTGTAAAATGGGGAGTAAATCTTGTAAAAAATGAATAAGAATTCCATACACTGAACCGGTTAACCGTGAAACAAAATGACAATTAAAAAAAACAACAACAAAATACTTTGAAAATCTGTCTATAATATGGATCCTTTCTTGTAAAGGCTACAGGTACATTGTAAATAGTGTATCCTATACTTAGAAATATAGAAACATCTATAAATAGTGAAAAGTTTTGTTCATATCACAGCACTGAAAACTTTCACGTTCACAATAGCTTGATTATGAAATGTATAGATATCGAAAACGGGCTATATTTTGTTAATTTGATTCAAAAGAATTACTAAATCTCGAATGCAATCTAAACAAAATAAAATGATAAAATGTTTATGAGAAAGTATTTTTTCCTTATCTTGTAAGGTTAAAATGGCTTAAAAGTTAGAATGAGAAGGATACAATAGTATACTCTATTTTTTTTTAAAATATCAAATTTCGGAAGCCCCGACACATCGACCATCACGACTGCCACCATCAGCAAGACATCATCATTGAAATTAAATACGGTTCTGCCAAGATTTTACACAAAAAGTTTTAAAAATTTATAATCAATTTATTTTTTAAATACAGTCGACGTTTCGTGTCTAAACACTTTTTTAAGACTGACCTCATCATCATCATCATCATCATCATCATCATCATCAACAACAGCAAACATAAATGACAGCAACAACAACAACAAAAACAACACCAAAAACAAAAACAACAAGAACAACGACATTAGTAACAGCAGCAACAGCAACAGCAGCAGCAGCAACAACAACAGCAGCAGCAGCACCAACAGCTATAGCAACGAGCCAATATTTTGATCGAGTAATCTTCAGCAAAATTCTATTTTATATAAATGTTGAGAAATATATCATCACAACAGTTAAACAATTTCTGGAAACAGAGTTTTAATATCTGTTTTAACTAAGATATATTCACATATTTGAGCTTGTGCTCACTATTCATCAGGAATAATTGTAAAGGCTTTACAACAGTATTAGCAAAATTATCACAGGTGTGCACACACAGACAAACAAGTGCCCGCACAAACAAACCATAATATCGTCAACAATGCTGAATACTATCAAAATATACATTGTCATTAATGCAGAATTACACACACACCCACACACACACATACACATACATAGACTAAACCTGTTTATCCATTTCAATAAAAAACCATTCTCTCAATTAAAAAGGTAGTCTATTGAAACAATGTTTGAAATGACACTTTTTCAACACTGGTTAACGTTTTTATATTCTCATCAATTACAAGGTATTAGATCCAAATTTCCAGTTGTCGAAACTTTAATATAACTTTAATGTGGCTATATTAAAAAGAAAAGCCTGTATCTTCTGTATTTTCAGAGCACTGGAAAATATCCAGGAGCATCAAATGAGATTCTCTTTATTATTTCCTTTGATTAATTCTGAAACAGTAACAATGGAACAGTCCTAAGTTGTACTACAATACAAATTTTGGAAATGGCAAATAATAATACTATCTTAGAAAGTCAGTCTTGATTTCTAGTTGATTGACCACTTATATTGTAACAATGATCAAACGGGGGCTCTTTGGCTGCATTCTCGTGGAAAATCAAAATCTACGTATCAAAAAACGGTAACACTGAAAATGAAAGCCACCCCATTACACAAAAGCAGTTTCTTTTCCCTCTGTTGCACGAGAAATTCATATTCTCGGTTTACTTTCTAATCCTTTCTTTCCATAAAAAGAGTCAAATAAGAGTTACATCATTTTCTCCCCCTCAACATTAACCGTTTCTAGCAGGATCGTGAAAGACTAGATTATCTGTATTACATGTCCTAAAATGCTTGTTCTTTCTTAATTTCTTATAATCTATAAGTATATATAAGAAATCAACTGATAACTTCTTGAGAGAGAACTACAGATGGACGAGTATTTTCAGTTTATTATTGAAATACACTTTGATGTTAGGATAAACACTTATACTTTGAAGCACCGCCGAATCGCATCATACCGACTCTGATTGAGTACGAAGATTGTGCGTGCAAGAGGTTGCTGAGCAATGTTTTAATTGCTAACAAAAAAAAAGGTTTCTTTCAAGCAAAAATTAACAAATTTTCAAGTCATTTCTTCTTTGTTGTTATTATTGCTGTTGTTGTTATTAGTAAGAGAGATTTAGTAATAATGGGAGATGTGTCATAGCATTGTGCTCTATGATATAATTCACTTAACCTTCGACTGAAATCTTAGAGAAATATTTTTTTAAATGTTTGCCTTTCACCAGTTTCGGGGTTACTGTACTTGAAGATCATCTTCAAAGGCACTGATTCAAAGTAAAAAATTATTTGAAAGCAAAAGAACAACATGTTCATTCTTCCGAGGTTAAAAGAACAAGAGATTTGTCCATAAGAATTCTTCTTTCTGAGAGGGTCGTACATACAGACTTGAAAAACACTTGTTACAAGGGAATATCATCCCCTGAAGATCTTCTGTTGTCTCGCTCTCCGACTAGATAGGAGAGTTTCCTATCTATGCAGTGACTTCCGCTAGACAATGTAATGAGTCACATAGCACAGTCTGGAGCAGCTCTTGAGACGTTCTGTACAGAAATCCTTTACACCACTCACAGCGACGTGAGGGGATGATGTTAGGGTATAGTGGTCGAGGGCGGTATTGATTACAGTGGTAAGCTCATTTTGTCCAAGAAGGACTTACGATTGTATTCAATGCTGTCCGAGTAGTGATGATGATGATAATGATGTTGAATACTTCTCTAGTGTAGGATAGAATAGTCTCTCTAGTGGGTTTTGTTGAATCTTGTAGATACAGGTGCTTTACCCTCCGGCCCCTTCCCTCTTCTTTCATCTTCTACTATATCATCTCTCTGTCCTGAGCAGTTCTTTCTGTTCCTCCTTCTATCCAGCTTTTTGTCTGCCAATTTCTAATAAGAAATATTATCTAACTTTTTTTTTCTCTTGTCTTACCTTAATTCTCTTTCTTGATTTCGTCGGTGTTAGTTCCGCTTTCCTACCTAACCATGTGCACTCCTTATTTTACATCATCATCCTAGCTCTGTTCCTTCTTTATGTATTTCTCTCAACTCGCTCTGCCATACTAAACTCATAGCATAAGGACCTACTCGGAACAATGGCGCAAAGCAATTTAACACATGAAACAATGACGGAATAGGTCTCGATACAAGTTTCAGAACTATCTAGAGGCTAAACACACACACACACACACACACACACACACACACACACACACACACACACACACACACACACACACACACACATACACACACAAGGGAGTTGATTATGACACTTGCAACTGAACATTCTACAGACTTGCACCAAATAACTTTTCAAGGTGATTTTATTTAGAGTAATGTTCAATCACAAAATCGTTTAAACAATACATAGCATAATGATCAAACAGTAGTTTCCCCTGCCTGTCTGTCTGTCTGTCTGTCTATCTGTCTGTCTGTCTGTCTGTCTGTCTGTCTGTCTGTCTGTCTGTCTGTCTGTCTGTCTGTCGTCAGTTCTATCTCTTCTCTTGCTATTATCTCTTTGTTACTTAATATCTTTCTGTCTCCTTTAGCCACACACAACTGCCTTAAAGTAGGACACGCACATCAAAAATAATTTTCCGTTTTTCAATATTTTTTATCTCTGAAAATTATCTGTGGTGCCCACCGAGTCAATTTTGCTAAGAAAGAGCATAGTTCTGTTACCGTGCGCGTATGTAATATGACGCAATGTGGAGAGCTAGAGTTACCGGGTTTGGTACTTGCATCCAGAATTATTCCCCTTTCCCGATTAGCAGAGGCCTCTGGGAAAAACGATGACGTCACTTAAGTTCCAGGAGCTACAGACACCTCTACCTGACTATGTATTATTCAGATTTTAATTGAGGTTCTGGTCATCCAAATTCAAATGTGAAGTTTGCTAGTGTAAGCCAGAAAAAGTATTCTGCATTTTTATTGCCTCGGCATGATTTTGATTGACACATCTAGTGTTGACAGAGGAATTAAAACATTCATACCCACATGCTATCACCCATCCGCAGAGCACTGGCCAGACAGCTTGGTCATGTGGCTAGAACGTATTTGACGTAAGCTTATGGCCGCGACGCGCGCAGTAGGTGTAACAATTCGGACTTTGGATAATGTAACCCTGTGGTTGTCTGGGGCTAACAGCGGAGTTATATCATTATGACAAACGCTTGGAATAGTAGGGTATCGTATGATTTAATATGGTCTATAGGACGATGCAGTCGCCCTTTAATCTGCACATCGACCTACCCACATTCTCTCTCACACCGACGCACACACGTGCACACACACACATAAACACCCACGAATACTTACCTCTGTGGACCCGCACATTCAATCTATATGTCAAATACATGGCAACATGGTCAGGCTGTTTAGCCAGTGCTCTGCGTATGGATGATCGCAGGTCGGTATGAATCTTTAATTCTACTGTAAGGAGCAGATAAGACAGTCAAACAAAATCTTGCGGAGGCACTAAAAATACAGTAAACTTTATCTGGCTTATAGTGTCAAACTTCACTTTGGATTTAGATGGTCAGAACCTTAACTAAATTCTGAATAATACATTATCAGTTAAAGATGTCTGCAATGCTGGAACTTAAAGTAGGACACGCACATCAAAAATAATTTTCCGTTTTTCAATACTTTTTCTCTCTGAAAATTATCTATGGTGCCCACCGAGTCAATTTTGCGAAGAAAGACTACATCGTTCCGTTACCGTGCGCGTATATAATATGACGCAATAAGGAGAGCTAGAGTTACCGGGTTTGGGCTTGGCCCTTTCGTCCAGAATTATTCCCCTTCCCCAATCAGCAGAAGTCTGTGGCAAAAACGCTGACGTCACTTAAGTTCCAGCAGGTACAGACACCTCTACCTGACAACGTATTATTCAGCTTTTAATTCAGGTTCTGGTATTGATAGTGTAAGCCAGAAAAAGTATTCTGCATTTTTATTGCCTCAGCATGATTTTGTTTGACACATCTAGTGTTGACAGAGGAATTAAAACATTCATACCAACATGTACATGCTATCACCCGTCCGCAGAGCACGGGCTAGACCACACTTGCGTCTGCAGACAGAAGGTCAGCCGGCCTATTGCGCATGAGCGGAAAAAGCAATCAGCTGTGTTTACATGATCTCGAGCGAGGTCGTGTGAGTGTAGGTTACCGGTAGACTAGACTAATCTAGACTAGTCTACATCTCTAAATTATCAGGACATTCGATTTCTAAGTGTGCAATCTTGTTGCACAGTCACTGATCCACAATCCCACATTTGTCGGTAATTGCTAAGATCTAGACTATATTCACAGCTGACCCAACATTTATTACGCGCTGTCGATCTTATTCTTTCGATATTTTATGTCTGACCGCTTACCAATGTAAACACAGCTGATTGCTGTCTCCGCACATGCGCATTAGGCCAGCTGACCTTCTGTCTACAGACGCAAGTCTAGACCGCTTGGCCATGTGGCGAGAACGTATTTGACGTAAGCTTATGGCCGCCACGCGCACAGTGGTTGTAACAATTCGGACTTTGGATAATGTAACCCTGTGGGTTGTCTGGGGCCAGCAGAGGCGTTATATCATTATGACAGACACTTGAAAGACTGTTTTATTGGAATAATAGGGTATCGTTTGATTTAATATGGTCTGTAGGACGGTGCAGTCTTCCTTTAAGTGATGTCATCGTTTTTGCCACGAACCTTCGCTGTTCGGGGAAGGGGAATAATTCAAGACGGAAGGGCCAAACCCGGTCACTCTAACTCTCCTTATTGCGTCATATTTTACACGCGGACGGCACCGAACAATGATCGGTTACACCTCGTTTCATCAATAACATTCTCTCTATTGTTAATGAAGATCAAAGGACAAGGATTAACCTCTCGAAGGCACTGTACGGGTAACCTTATTTCATCGACACTCGCCAGTAAACAGTATTTGATCTGTCCATTAAATAAAAAAAAAATTAGGTATAGGATACTGGCTAACAATGTCTGTTCAGTGTAAGAGATTATAAGAGAATCTAGGTAATAAACATTCAAGTTGCTTTTATACGCAGTTTATACTTACATTGTTTCTATAGATAACTGTTCAATGCTGTTTCAGGAAAATGAATATGTGATTCCAACTTGAGTAAAACGCAATTCATTACTGAATAATATGTTTCAGCTGAATGCTTATCTTTAGAAGCACGAAATCCTCAGTTTACAATCCAATTTTTTTTTCAATTCAAAGTCTTTATTAGGCTCTGGGTCAATAACACAACATCAGATCAATACAAAATACTTCATATCAAAGAGAAGACGAAAGCAAGAAAGTGAGAAAATGAAAAGAAAAAGGAAAAAAGGTGAAAACAAAAAAAAAAAAAAGGAGGAAGGAAAGAAAGAAAGAAAGAAAGTAAGAAAGAAAGAAGAAAGAAACATGCGTTAGAATTGATGGTCACTTTCCTTTCTCGCCACTTTCTCATGGTCTCTCATCCAAGTCACTGTGTCTTTGATGCGTCATTAATCTCGTTTCTTCTCATATATAATCCCTACAGTTACTTTCTTGCACATTAATGTACTCCTATGATATTTACAAACATAGGTATACAAGTCTTCTTCTACCCAAGCTCCATTCATCCATCCATCCATCCATCCATCCATCCATCTGCCTTGCTTAAATATATGTGTATATATATATTTACACGATGTCAGCATTTAAAAAGTATGTGATTCACTTTAGTAAAAGTACTCGATTACAGCATAACTACTGCATGGGTATGAAAGCTTTAACCTTGTGAGAACAATGGTTGTCGATAAAACGAGGTGAGTTGTCGGCATGTGTCGATAAAAAGAGGTCAATTAAAATGGCGTGTCGATGAAACGAGGTGCGCACCATTGATCTTTCTTCACGAAATTGGCTCGGTGAGCACCGTAGGGAGAGAGAGAGAGAGAGAGAGAGAGAGAGAGAGAGAGAGAGAGAGAAAACACACTGGAAAACGGAACAAAAATATAGTAGATATGTAACATTAACAATGGGGATGTGGTTTTTCCTATTATGGTCGACCTTTTGGCGTCGGGATGGAGAAGGGATGGGAGTATTGGGGAAGTCGCCCTCCTAACTTAGTGTGTGAATCCTTCAACAGCCCCGTAACGATGGTGGGGACCCGCGGGGTACATCGACATAAGGAAGGAACACTTGAAACAAGACAGTGCAGAGAAGCTAAATAGGTACAGCATCTTTCTCTTATACAGTAGATAATGCGTAAAGCTAACAAACCCTGTCGGTGCAGGGTTAATACTTACAAGTGCTACAGCAAAAAAGCCCTATGAAAGTATCACTTTGGCTTATATATTAGGGCTGAAGCATGACAGCAACATTTAAACTTGCATATTTTCATGTTAAAAAAAATCTTTATCTCTGAACAGCTGCTTATCTAGGAGTCAGCGTAAGTGAATGTCATATTTTAAACAGACGCGAAACTGGCCAAACATCGGACTTGACAGTGACATGTATTAAAGTAAAAATGTTTTGAAAATTATCTTGACAACTGTGATAATGAACGCGGGCAAGGAAACATTAACATAGCTGCAATGACCAATGTATCCGTGTTCACTGACAGTGCGGATCTCATCAGCAATGAAGTCCAGCTGTTCATAGATATCTGGCTGACTTCCGGTTTAGCCACTGTATTGGCCTTCTTGAGCATTTTAACCAACATGGCCAACCTTGTCATTTTTGCATACCAAGGGCTGAACGAATGCATGAACCTGAATCTCTTCTGCTTGGCAATCTGCGATTTCAGCGCAGCACTCTCTGTTCTGGGCTACAGCCTGAGCACTACCATAGAACTTGCATCATATGTGCCTTTCCGACTGCCCGGTGTCAAACCTCTGTTGACTTGGACACGATGTCTATTTACTGACCTTGCTGCAGGATTTACAGTGTTTATCTCCATAGAAAGATGTGTCTGTGTGACTTTACCGTTTCAGTTTAAAACCTTCTTCAATATCAAGACAACCCGAATCGTCATCATTGCAATTACTCTATTTGTCAATATTAACTATATCCCGATATTTATTACTCACGAAAATGCATGGCAATTTGATAGCCAGAGGAATACGTTAGCATACGTCTGGGTTCATACAGCCATAAATGACGAAGTCGTGTGGGTGAACGACGTGATGTTTGCCATAGTATTGTCGATGGTGTGCCAGAGTTGTGTCTTTGTTTGTGCAGTTCTTATGCTCAAAGGTCTGAGACAGTCATCACTAGTACGCACTCTTTCATCAACAGAAACCAACCCTTTTGCCACAGCTCTGTCCATTAAAGAGAGAAGGCTGGTACAGATGGTGTTCTTGTTGGCTGTAGTCTACTTGTTCACAGGGATAACACAATTCACCATCGGATTTGCCAGAGCAATCTTTCCTGAGATTAATGATTATGAAAACCTTCTTGACACTACCGCCAGCATTGTCCTTGTAATGGGATGTGCAAGTGGATGCGCCAACATATTCATTTACTTCAGGTTTAATTCAGGATATAGGGTCTCTTTTCGGCACATTTTCAGCTTTGGTAGATGTAAGCGGTAGTAACTCATCGTATCTCCCGATACCTATTATGATGTGATTTGTGAAAATGATTCTAGTGAAAGAATCTGCTTAAACATATGAGATGATGTAATTAATGAGAATGTCATTAACCTACCTTGCACGCAGAAAAATCCAAGTTTTGTAAGGGAAACCACAACCTTTTACGCAGAATAACACTGTCCATGAGAGCCATCATGAGCAGAATGAGCACCTTTCAAGAATGTAACCAGTAAACACACCACTTTAGACCCATCTCCTTCGCAGAATGCTACGAAGAACGCTCTGGTAAACTTTCCATATAAGGCAAGCGATATCTTTTGTGTGTGTGTGTGTGTGTGTGTGTGTGTGTGTGTGTGTGTGTGTGTGTGTGTGGTGTGTGTGTGTGTGTGTGTGTGTGTGTGTGTGTGTGTTTGCGAGCGCGCGTGTGTGTGTGTAAAACTATGCGCAGGATCTCAAAGACAATGTAGCAGGTAAGATGTCCCTGGATATTTATAAACCATGGTCTACTGAAGAGTGTGTTGTCAAAAGAAATGAAAAGCACAGTGCCAAGAAAAGATTCGGAATGTGAAGAAGCTCTCTGACCTGTGAAAAGTTTAAATTCTCTAGCAACACGTATAAACTTAGTATAAATAGAACCACAAGAAGATTTAATATTAAAATAGGGGAGGAATTCCATATGTGTGCCAGAAAGATTTCCGCATGCAACACACCGAACCAACAATATCTCCTAACTCTTACCCCAACCCTAACTCTAACCTAACCCTAACCCTGACCCTGGCATATACACTTTGTTACCAATATACTTGTTTCAGTCACAGTTCAGTTTGATCCTCATTAGCGGCATAGGCACCGTCGTAGCGATTTATAAACAGAAAGGAAACTAGGAAGAAACTTTTTTTTTAAAAAAAATCAGACCAGTTCCCTTAAAATGTATGAGTGAAAGACTTATTAGCATCTTGAATAAACGGCTGACGAAATTTATTTTTAAAAAGAAGGAAGAAGGGTGGCTATTAAAAGAATTGTAACACTATGGATTACCTACTAAGCTTACATTTTATTTTTGGAGTTTATGACTTCTAGCAAAAGATATTATTGTATTCAGCCTTCGTGGATTTTTTGTACGCTGTCGATATTGATTGGTCAGGGTTACTACTGAAAATAGACAACTGGCAAAGAAATTAAAGGGACATTTTACACATCACTTTGTCAATGTACACAATATAAATTCCATAATTACAATTGGAAACACTAAAACAGCAATGCTCACTTGCAAGATCGATCTTAGACAATGCGAAATCTATCTTGCATGCTCTTCAATATTTATCTAAATTATATTGAAACTAATCGTATAGAAGCCGCATGCAAATATGTAACGATCAAAGACAATGTTAGTCTGACAGTTTATCTGAAATTGCTTACATTACTTTAGGTGGACCATAGAGTTTTCTTTTCTGAAACACCATCAGACTTCAGAAGACCATGTCAGGAGTATACTGACTACTGCAAAATATGGAAATTAAAATTAAACTTTCAAAGGAAAAAAAAATATTAATACAGGCTGCAACAGAACCAACATACCTTTCATGGCAGGAGGCCAAAATGTGAATATCATCAAATTATTTAAATATTTGGGACTTACCATACGCAAACACATCAGTACAGAAAAAGAATAAATAAGGTAGAAAAAGTTAGAAATGCAATAAAAAACTCCAAAATTTTAGAAAATTGTACCTTAAAGCTTTAGATATCCCGATCTTATTGTATGGTTGTGAAATGTGGGCGTTCTAAGCAAAACAGATATACCTGATATAGTGCAAATTTATTTTTGTACATTACAGCTGATTTTTCGTAAGACACCATGAAGTATAATACTGGGCGAAATAGACTTAGACCTTTTAAAGTCACTATAATATTGTGAGTCCTGGCTGATGCTGAGCAAGAAAGCTAAGAATTGCAAATGCGTAATATATAACTCGTTTCCGACATATTTCAAAGACAGTACGTACCTTTCGAAGATGCAGTTAGAAGAAAACTCTTCTGGATGTTATTATGCTTGGTGTATAGATAATTATCCATTGAAAGGAAAGCTGCATCGTCCTACAGACCATGTTAAATTATACGATTCCCTTTTATTTCAATAAAGCAGTCTTTCAAGTGTCTGTCAACATGATATCATGCCTCTGCCTGCCCAGTCAACCCATAGGGCTACACTATGCAAAGTTCGAATTCTTACACCCACAGCGTGCGTGGCGACCGTAAGCTTACTTTAAATACGTTCCAGCCGCAGGGCCAACCTGTCTAGCCAGTGCTCTGCGGACGGGTGGTAACACGTCAGTATGAATCTGTGAGCAGCATCTGTGTCAAACAAAATCATGCTGAGGTTATCAAAATGCAGAATAATTTACATGGTTTACGCGGTCAGACTTTACTTTTGAATTTGGATGACCAAACCTTAAATAAAAGCTGAATAATACAATGTCAGATAGAGGTGCAGTTGCTGGAGCTTCAGTGACGTCATAAATTTTTGTCACCAATCGCTGCTGTGTGGGGAAGGGGAATAACTCTAAATGTAAGGGCAACTCCGTGTCACTCCAGCTCTCCTTATTACGTCATAATTCACAAGCACGCAGTAACATAATGATGCTCTTTCTACGCTCAATTGGCTCGGTGGCACCATAGACAATTTTGAGAGAAAGAAAGTACTAGAAAAAAAAATATATATTTGACGTGTGTGTCCACGTGTAATGCTGCACGTGCGCCAAGAATCCCAATAGACCAGTACATAATACTGTACAAAACTGTAGAGGAGAAACTGAAAATAAGATGAAAGCACATTTCTATACGGCCATGAAAACTCGGCCTGAAATCTGCCTAATATAAACAACTATCTGGCAGCTGAAAGTTCATATTCACTTGCTTTTGAACAAAGAAACTGCAGTTTGTGCCAGAGCAAAGTGGGTGTTGTTTTCCACTAATTACGTATTTGCTCTGTCTCATACTAAATAAATGAATAAAGTTAAGTGAGTTAGTTGTTTTCATTAACACTTTACTGTGTTGTTATTGTTGCTGTTGATGATGTTGTTTTTGTCTCGATGTTGCTGTATTATCGATACTGTTGCCTGCGTTAACTGTTGTTATTGTTGCGGTTGTTGTTGTTGTTGTTGTTGGTGGTGGTGGTGGTCATGGTGGGATATGTAATGCTGCTGCTGTTGTTCTTAATCTCTCCTTTATAGGCATTAGTCTCATCCAGAGCTAAGTGGAAGAAACAAAAGAAATGGGATGACTGGCTCACTGATAGTAAAGAAGTTATATTCTGCAATGATAATTTACAAGTCTTGAAGATGAAAATATGATTTCAACAAGAGACATGTATCGATATTGCACTTTTATCGTTTCTATTATTATTACATCAGAGTGAAAGACTAAGGAAAATAATGACTACCGAGATCACATGATGAATGTTATAACATTAGGGAGGTATCGATTTTATTCATTACATCAGGCGTGCCAGACTTGGCTCTTTCAGAGCGAGATTCCAGATTTTTTGGCTCTTTTATTATGCCCATAGCTCCCAAATTAATAACTGACTACTCTTTGACTCTGATTTGGTTCCAATGGACTTTGGGTAAAAATTGACATTAAACATTATTATGCTTTTCTCAAACTGGTATTTTAAGTGATCGGGCTTCTGTCATAATTGTCTCATAATTACACAGACCTATTAACGAGCTCTGTTTCTGTTTGACAGTCTTTTATCATTATGTTGTTGTTATATATTTAGATAGGTTTATGATAATTATAATATCCGCACATATCCATAGTTTATTATGGCGTGTGTATAAATTCCTTGTCTTTTGTGAACTCTTCACCTAGGTAGGCCATTTCCAGACATGGTTTGGTTTGGGTTTTTTTTGGCTCGTTTTCGGAAAAAAGAAAGGTCTGTCAACCTTGAAAAACATGCCTAACAGAGAACAAAATGTTTTCGTCGTTCTTCCTAGTAAGAACTACAGCTGTCTTAAATAGAAAGGCCTGGTAGGCTTGTATGGAGTTTCGCCAAAAATCGAGAAGACAAGCCCAAGTTCAAGTTTCACGTTTATTTATTTAGGCGAAAACCAACCATATACAATATAACGTCACATCAATAGAAAGAATTAATAACCTCTCCCCCCCCCCCCNCCCCCCCCAAAAAAAAAACAACAACAACCCAAAAAGCAAAAAAAAAACCCACCAAAACATAGATTATTTTATGTACAACTGTCTTTACATTTAGATACTGACATCTCTTTTTCTTTCTCTTTCTCTCACCACCACCATCATCTCTCACTTCTCTCATGATCAAAACCAATTTTTCAACAAAAATTTCCTTACAAATGACTGAAAAGACATAAAATTGATTATTCTAATTCTTTATTAGTTCTTCTTTCACCAACTCTCCATTACTACAAAATTTGTGTACTAAGAAAAAAAAAATTATCAATGACAATTTGTGAACTGTGTTGCTGTGCGAATACTGTGGAATCTGCCTTATATGCTCGCACTAACCACGTTCTGCTGGTCCTAGAGAGTTGAAACTTTTACAACTTCTCGAAGTACTCGCCATTAGCATTGATGCAAGCAAAGATATAAACTTTGAGGTAGAGTGATAAGCCATGAGGTACACTGTAAAAAAAAAATCCCGTAAAATTTACGGTAACTTGCTGTTAATCTCACCGTAATTTCGAAGTCGCTCCGTAAAATCGAGTTTCACGGTATGTTACCGTAATTTTAAAGGCCATAGAGGGATCTGCTTTTGCTTATCGAGAGAGGACGCTAGCAGTCTTAAAGGAGAGGCTATTGTACATTTAATGTGCTTTCAAATCTTATTTCAATATTTCACGTATACTAGACTATGAATAACAGCTTAATTATGAATTTTAATTTTAAATTTTGAAAAATTAGTTACTATTTTTCATTATAGTGTGCTTATATTTGTAACTGAATCCAATGAGCAAAAGAACAAATGGAGAACTCCCAGGATACCCGCGAGGCTTTCGCCTTTCGATTTCAATGAACCCAGCAGCGATTTTGAGCCACCTTTTTTTTTGTGGCCATTCGTCATCCCTTTGGTCTACAGACTATAGAAATCATCGTGTGATACTCAGCATCTCTTCGTAGCCTGCCGTGAGCCCTATAGGTATGAAGATGCCAATAGCACCTGGCATAAAAATATGCAATTTTAAATAGTTCCTATAAAATCAAAATATTTGCCCTGGGGAGGGGGGGAAGGGGTTAGATTTTAATTTCAAAGGCTTAGATAGGTGCAAATATATGTGTAGACTCAGAATAGGT
The DNA here is from genome assembly GCA_033807755.1 of Ellobium chinense. Taxonomy (NCBI): domain Eukaryota; kingdom Metazoa; phylum Mollusca; class Gastropoda; order Ellobiida; family Ellobiidae; genus Ellobium; species Ellobium chinense. The sequence goes on from JAWQUT010000061.1 coordinate 317,358, forward strand.
GAGGTTAAGTCACTCAAGTATAAAATTTGTGATTGTTGCTAGGTGGGTAAGGTTACCCCGTTTACCGAGTAAAAAGGCCTAAAATATTAGGGTGTCTGCTTCACTGCCTAAGTTCTCAAAATCTGACTGGTTCAGGTGCATTTTTCTTTGTGTCAAAATTTGGAGGAAGAGCTAAACTACATATTTGGAAAGTATTTTGAAACGGCACCCCAGGATAAGTTAATGAGAGGTGTAAAACCTAATATAGCCAACAGTGAAAAATACATTGGCATCTTCATACCTATAGCTATAGTCAACAGATCTTCTTGTACTACGCTCAGTTTCTCGCCACATGGTCTGTCATTAACAATTTGTCAACATATCGATCAAACTGATGGCGGTTCTCATTCCTGAAATTTTGCTTCAGCGGCAATGTAAGTAGCCTCAAGGACTAGATATCTAGTCTACTTATTCTGACTTTACATTGAATTGTCTTGTTGTAAAAGCCCTTCCTCATGACAGTGCTGTTCCAAGAAAATTGAGCTGTTATAAATTATAAACTAGTGTCTTGAATAGTTATTAGTTGTTAATCCAGTCCTGGTTTTATTATTAATGTTAATTGTAAACCAATCCAGGTTTAATAGGAGGAGAATAAATATGGCCACGAAAATAGAAGTTCAGAGCAGTTCACAGCGTAGTGTTGGTTTGATTTGTCAGCTACATGGACTGAACGAATGCAGAAAGTTTAGTAAGTAGCAACGTTACACTAGCAAGAAGCTGTACACATAATGGTGTGTTATTTTGCGCACTAGCAGTAACTACTGCAGAATACCCTCAAACATCATTGAAGTTCCGGTAGGCTGACAAGACCTATCGCCAGCATCAAAGTTAGACCGCATCATTGTGCATCATATAACCCTAAATTTTGGTCTAGATCTCTAGAACCTAACGTAGGTCTTAAGCTAGGTAGATCTAGATGTATATCAAGACCTGTATTTAGTCTAGATCTAGGTTAGATCTACTCTGTTTAGATTGTCAAAGAAATATCAATACATACATGTTTGTTCCATTCAGAGAAGGGTGTCTGATCTAGTCTAGATTTAGAGCTCAGCTTGAATTCTACCAATAAATTATTAGAAACATGTCTCTCTCAGTTTTGTCTTCACTGAGGAATGCAGCCTCTTTCATGAATCAACATTTTGGGAGAACTGAACATTGTACATGCCTCATTCCAACACATTAGATGGTACCAATAATTAAAATTACAAATAATGCCAACTGTGATTATTTGGCTCTCTCTTGGAACATCTCCACAATGAGTGATAATACTAATGATACAGTTCATTTAATATCTTAAAAGAGTCACTGAATTGGTGCTGTCAAGAGGGAGGCCAGTTATTCTATAATCTCATACAAAAACACCACCAACCTTCTAATCCATTTCCTGCTTTTGAGATGTTGAACTGGAGGTAAGACTAGAATAGACTAGTAAAGATGGATCTGTTTCTAATTCTAGTTTTGTGACCTTGTTCTGGTTTGTATCTGTAAATGCTCTAAATGGCTCAGTTCTATCCCTGATTTAAATTTCGTTTTCCTTAAATCGAGAACAAGCCTACATTATCAGTGAATGCTGGACATTCTGGTGATCAAAATGCTATTTATAATTAGGCAAAGATGCCACCCTTCGAATTCAGAGAATGTATTTCAGACAGGGTTAATTAATCAATATCCAGGTATGTTTCAACTGTATCATTTTTTAATCTATGGGAAGCCGCAACACGGTCAGAAAATTTTGTGAAATGATACTGGGGAAAGATTTCCAAGTGTGCCATACATGCTTCTGACCTGTACCAATAAACCCACTAACAAGGAATTATTTTCATATAGTTGGTATTACAAACAGGAGGCTTCTCTGCCAAGCCATATGACCCTGAGAAAACACTGCATCACTATCACACTTTGATTATTATTATTCAAGTAAGCAGTCAAATTGCACTGTCAAGTATCTGAGAGTGTTGTGCTGGTATGAAGCTTTATGCTTGTCAGTTGAACATAAATCTGATGAAATTTTAATAGTTTTGTGTATAAGTTTAAGTCAAAGTTTATTTCCAATAATATACTCCAATAAGAGAAAAATCAGGGATGATCAGGATTGCTATAGAAGTTGCACTGATCGTTTAAGACATTTTGAAACTTCTCTCCTCGGCTAGAATGAAATCTTATGAAAATTCTGATAAATTTCACCCAACAAAAAGTGTTTTTTTTTCCTCCTTTTTTTTGGTTTTTTTCTCTTTTGTTGCTTATATTACCATGGACAGGATACTTGGATTTATGGTAAAGTCATTATACCATTTCAGATTAAAGGGTGTTCCCGAAAGAAGGAGCAATGGCTTTTATATGGCCTAATCTACAGAACATTCATATATTGTAAAGAATTTTATTGGAACTGGAAAAAAGAAAGTGCTTTTATTTATGGACAAAACAGATTTGTTGATTAAAACGATTCGATCTGACCAATTTCCATCAAGGCATACATTGGAATTTTAGTGTTAAGTACCTTCATTCGTACTCCACTCAATGCCATAAAAAGACTTGTTATTCAGTATTAACCAATTGCAGGGTGATCCTTCACATTGCATTGTAATCTTTGTTGCCATGCTATGAACAAGACTTAGGCAGCTGAAACTTTGCCCTTGCATTTTTTCCTGATGATATCCGTGAGGCTTAACATGGCATTATATATTTCGAGTGTCCCTTGAATTTTGTATCAACCTACTTTAAGTGCATGTTATTGCCCACTTGCAGTCTGTCTTTTGTGTTTTCTATATCCATCGTGTTTCAAGAAAGTGGTAACAGCATATATTAGATAGATGAACAGACAGACAGACAGACAGACAGACAGACAGACAGACAGACAGACAGACAGACGACAGACAGACAGACAGACAGACAGACAGACAGACAGCATATATTAGATAGATAGATAGATAGATAGATAGATAGATAGATAGATAGATAGATAGATAGTAGATAGATAGATAGATAGATAGATAGATAGATAGATAGATAGATATTATAAACATACATGGACACTGTAGTTATATGAGCAGAATAATAGACAGTACTTTATTTTTGCCTCCATGGAAATTTTGATTTCTTGATTTACATGGCATATATAACTTAATTACACATTAGCTTAACATGGTGTGTGTATTCCGCCAAACAGTATCATCTACACACTTCCACTTCTTTCTCTTCTTTATTTGTAGAGAGGTCGGGAGCCATTTTCTATGATAGTTATTACTTCATAGTGCTTAAATACATTAGCATGTCTTTTTTTTTCTTATCTGCAGGGACATGTTTTGGATCAATCAAGAAGACATTGGATGCCAGCAGAGCGAGGTGACCAAGCAGGGGAAATCTAAAATTCTGAAGAAGGATACAGTAAACGCCCATGTGGTCACCTTGATGCTTAAACTGTCCTGATTTCGAGTGGCTCGTTAAAAGATTCTCTTCCCCTTCTCTCTCTCTCTCTCTCTTTTCACCACCGATATTGACGTTTCTAGCAAACAGTTTCATAATAAGCTTGTGATGCTCCACTGCTCCACATGTCAGGCAGACCTGCGACGCAGGCTCCTTCCACGATCCCCAGATGTCTACAAGACATTGTTTACAACAGCTGAAGGAGACATGCACTTTTGTTTGAGAAGCAATGAGATGTCAAGAGCACACCATTCACAGCCTAAAGGACTATATCAATCATTCTACTGCTGATGCTCAGTAAACCTGCGCACTTTGTTAAAAAAATTACGACTAAACGTTATAAATAACAACTGAGGAAAACGTACATTTTTGTCCGAGAGACAATGGGGTGTCATGAGCATACTGTTCTCAGCTGAAGGGACTATATCATCTACTCGTGATGCTCAGTGGACTTGAGGACTTTTAAAAGAATTATTGCACTACTATTTTAAGGGTCATGTTTTCCTTATTTTTAAGTTTTTTATTGTCTTGGCAGAAACAATCACTTGCTTTGTCCGTATTTGAGCTTTTACTAGTGTGATGTAATTCAGATATTTGTTTCTTTTAATTTCAGTCCTTTTTTAATATACCAGAATGACTTATAAGTGTCTATAGGACTGCCCCTAACCAAGCAGTAACTCAAGAACTTGCTAAATAGTAAACGGTTTTAACGGGACCCCAGTTTTGTCATGCTTAGTCCAAATCCTAGTTTCCCTACTCTTTTTTAATGTTAAATACAGTAATGTTATAATTTATGCCGTATAAACTTTCCAAATGAATCGATCATTCAGTGCCAATCCCTGCATTATTGTCTTAATTGCAAACTGATGGTTTGATTACCTCCTGAATTATCATATCCCAACAGCTCACGATCATAAGGTATCATGTTATCAGAGATTCCCTGAAACTCATTATCTGGTTAATCGTTACAGTTTATCATGAGTAAAGAGAATCTTTGGATGGGGACTTTCTCTTCTGTTGGGTTCACTGAGATGCAGCTTCCTCATTAAACTATTGCTGTGTGCTATTTTAGACAGTGGACGCTACAGAAGAAATACATGTCTTGCCTTTCAACATTTTCAGTTTGTAACTGGCTAAAGAAGTCTAAACACTGGTGTCAGATAGTTGCTTATACATCTTATTTTGGACAAAACTTGGATAAATCTAGACAATTTGAGAACATCTAGCCGGTTTATTTGCTTGTATGCTTTGCCCTAATGGTTTGGTCCCTGTGGCATTGTGTACATTATCAATAAAATCAGGATGTGTATTTATTTTAGTTTTGCCGAGAAAGCCAGTATTATTGCTACACTATGAATTTGACATTTTAGTGCATGTGACATGAAGTGAGTTTGCATTGTAGAGACAATGGATGGTGTTCAATTGCTTTAAGTTACCATACGATTATTGTGACAAAATCATTTAAACTCTAGTCAAAGATTACTGGTGTTTTATCATATATCTGTAACTTTCGGCTTGTGAATTATGGAAATACTTTAAAAACATGCCATATAGCCACTTGTTGCTGAAGTATACAACACTTTAAATGTATAATGATATACCAGTATTTCATGGTTAAGGTTTTGGTAGTGTCATAGTAATTTCAGTATTTCACAGCTTTGTGTATAGTAGAATTATTAGAATTATGGTAAAATACCTTAAAATTTTCAGCAAAGTTTTGTCGAAATGCTAGAAATTTACGGTTAAGGTTTATGGTAGTCTTGCACTAATGCCCTAAAGTTATGGTAAAATACCAGAAATTTACTGCAACAGTTTACGGTAATATTACGCGAATGCCCTAAAATTACGGTAAATTACAAATAATTTACGGTAGAATTTTACGGTATCTCATACACCAGTATCGTTGAATTACGGTAAATTACTGTTATTTAACGGCCAAGAATTTACGGTAATGTCGTAAAATTTTACGGTACGTTACTGGCAACTATTTACTTGTAAGTTACTGTAAACTTACCTCGAATTTTTTTACAGTGTAGAGGTATGAAGATGCCAATAGCACCTGGCATAAAAATATGCAATTTTAAATAGTCCCTATAAAATCAGAAAACTGGCTATGGGGAGAGGGGAAAGGGGTTGGATTTTAATTTTAAAGGCTTAGATAGGTGCAAATGTGTAGACTCAAGTATAAAATATACCTAGAGAAATAAGCCATGAAGTAAAGGTATAAGCCATGAAGTAGAAATATAAGCCATAAGGTGGAGATATAAGCCATACTCCATAGGGTAGAAATATAAGCCATGAGGTAGAAATATAAGCCATTAGGGAAAGATATAAGCCATGAGGTAGAAATATAAGCCATAAGGCATAAAAATAAGCAATTAAAGATATATATGCCATGAAGTAGACATATAAGCCATGAGCTAGAGATATAAGTCATTAGCTAGAGAGATAAGCTATCAAGTAAAAATAATTACAATCCATGAGATAGAAAACAAACCCAAAATCTTTCTCCCTAAACCAGATCACCAACATCACATCGTCACTGTGGTTCAAAGGTCAGCACTCTTGGTCAAATCCTCAAACTCCCAAACTTGCTCGTAAATCCCAATGACAGAGGCCGGACCAGGCAAAAGAAACTACTCTTGGGAGATTCATTGGATCTAAGGACCTCTCTCTTCCCTTATCTAGCTCTCCTAACCCAAATATCCTCTGAGGTCGAAAGAGTCCCAAGATTTTGCCAAGTGGATACAAAACATATTTTGTAAACAGAGGGACGACATGTACTGTGTTTGCAGGCTGAATATTATTGTTGACAGTAAAAGTAAACCATGTCTTTAGCGTAATAAAGATGGATAGATACTGAAAAGTACAAGCTAGTCGAAATCTACCAATAAAAATTGTGTGTATGGAAGTGATAATGACACTTGAGTCAGCAAAAATTTAATGGAGTGCAAGCTTTGATGGTCAGAACGCCTTTTATTTTTCATTTTGTAGGGCGATAGAAGAGACGAAAGAGGAAACGAGAACGGATCCAGCCTTGCCACCAATACTGCTGCCCACGAGAAAACTAGGCATATAAACGTCTTTCATGTTTCAGCCCAATGGATAGTACAGTTCTATACTGTGCCCTATTTGCTTTCGCCAGTGTGAACACTGTTTCTATCTCGCTCTCTCAATCTCTTGCTCTTCTTCTCTTTCGCTCCCCCATCTCTCTCACTCTCTCTCTTTCTCTTGCCCTACAAAAAATTTTGCTCAAGCCAATATACGAAAAGACATGTGATTCAGTGATAGGATCTCAGTGATGCTACTATCTCTTTCGCCCATCTACACTGCGTTCATCCTTCCCCACTGATTACTGCAGTTAGGCACATAGAGCATCCGCCATGGACAGAAGGCAGATGGACTTTTGATCATACAGTACAGTGTATAATACCTCAAACAGTTGGCAAGGCTCGAATGCTGATATCAATGGCAAGACTCTTGAATTTGAGACTTTGATCTTACTATTTTCTACAAGTTTTTGTATAGGTGGAGGACTGAAAAAAAAAATCAGTGCGTATATATATATTTTTTTAAAAAGCCATGGGCATAAAGTTAACTTCGGTATATTACGTTAAAAAAAAACAGGAAAAAACCCCCAAAAACCCGAAGAAATACTGTCCTGAATTAATCTGACTAATCTTGAAAGCGATAATAAATATCTCTGTTGAGAAAAACGCTCATTAAAGAATAAGACACACTGAATCAGCTGTGTTTGTTGGTAAATGCCATCAGTGCTGTAGAATATCCAAAGCCCCTCACCAATGAGCTACGTCTAGCCGTTCTCACCAAGTTGAAACATGAGTAAACAGAGATATAATGTGAGTAAACAGAGATATAATATGACAGAAACAGATAGGTATCCGTACTGTCGTAGTCTAGTTATCACCAATCTGTAGCTGAGCTAATTATTATTCAGTAAGCCATTGGTTAAGGTTGCAGGAGCCAACTGGTTTAAAAAAAGCCAAAAAAACTGGGCTACCAGAGTCAACAGTAGCAGAGTATGATAAAAAAGTGATGAAATGCAGTCTTGAGTTTGTAAAACAAATAATTGTTGCAGGAAGTGTTTCCCAATGGCTTCAGCGGATTTCATTTGTGCGGGCCTGTGATCTGCAGAAGAAGGCCGAATATTTTACTCCATTTCATCTAAATTAAAATTATGAAAAATCTAAACGAAGAACCCCCATCGTAAACAGTATAATATAATTTGAGCTCCGTGGTGGCACCAGAACTGAGGACTAGCCTTGGCCATCACCGAACGGTTCTTGTGGTTCAATGAGAAAGTTTTATTAAATGGCTCAAAGAGGCTTTTGCAGTTTGGCTCTTGCAACTAAAGTGCTTATTTTTGAATTATCGTCATCTGCCGAACAGTAGGCGAATGAAGAGCCTGGCCACACGTATTCTTTCAGCTGATACTCCCACGTAAAGACGATGTTTTGTATTGGTGGAAATATCAACAACCTGGAGCAAGCCAATTCCTCTGTTCGTCTCCCTAGGAGCCTAACCTCCTGATTTGATGATTAGGCACTTGGAGATCCCACTCTAATTACCTGCCTGCACTGCACCCCTAGGTCAGTCTCCTATCACTGCATACGTTTTCAAAATATGAAATAATGATAAAGCTTCACACATTAATGAGCCTTTACAAAATATCCAAATAAGCTTGAAAAAGGCATAAGAAGAAGTTTAACTTACATATGAGGATAAAAATCACTCACGCTGCATCAAGCATCGAGGTTTATATAACACATTCCCATGCAAAACAGTCTAATACCGATATCTAGGCATGTTTTGGCCAGTCCATGTGAAAAGCAACACTGGACACGAGTATTTCACTACTTTGGTGAATTGCAAAATGGCTGTCTGAGTGGACTTTCCCTACGATTTCTTCCAAAACAAACAATTTGAAGAAAGGAGACCCTGTAGCTGGAATTAAATCTGAAGTAAATGAATACATTGGTGCAACCACTAATACTTCCCATTATCAACGTGATGTTGTTGAGAGTGTCGGCTAGGTCCACAGAATAATAGACCTCAGGCCAGATGACTCCCATCATTCCCAATATGACCTGAGGTATCCCGCTGAGTACATAGAATACTGCTACCAAAAACACCATTTTCACCAGTCGTCTCTCCTTGATAGAAAGGGCAGTCTGTGTCCCAGGGCTGATAGGTCTATAGGTTGATGACACTGTGCATATTAGGGATGAATGTCTCAGACCTCTCAGCATTAGAGTAGCACAAACAAATACACAAGTCTGGCAAGTTACTGACAGCACGACAGCAAACATAATATGGTTGGCTTCGATAAACTGGCTGTTTATATCTGTCTGGAGCCAAGCTAACACAGTCACATTCCTGTCGCTCTCGAGTTGCCATGCTATTCTATGAGTGGCAAGCAAGGGAATATAATTAATGATAACAAATAAAGAAATACCCACAATGATTTTCCAAGTTGTCCTTATGTTGAAGATAGATTTGAATTTGGAGGGATAGATCACGCAAAGGCATCTTTCTATTGAGATAAATACAGTCAAGCGTGCACCAAGATCAGCGAAAAGGCAACGTGCAATAGTCATTAACATTTTAAAACCTGGCAGTTTTAGTGGTGGATTTGAAACAAGTTTAACCGTAGTACTCAAGGTGTTTACCATAACAGGGATCGCTGCACTGAAATCGCAGAATGCCAAGCAGAAAAGATTCAAATACATGCATTCGTTCAGTCCTCGGCGGACATAGATAACAATGCTGACCATAATGGTTACCAGACTCACGAAGACCACTATAGAGACTGAGACTGATGAATTGTAGATGATAGTTGCTAATCACGTCTTGTCTGTTGTCAGGACAGACGGACACACTTTTCATGTCCGCTGTATGTAAAGTTTTCTTGCCTGCTGTTATGGTGACTACAGACTTCGTCACTTCTCTGAGGAAATCTGGGTTCACCCAGTTTAATGTTTAAGTAGGACTTTGTCTTTCACGCCGTCTGGATATGCGGCACGTCATTCACACTGCCTGTCTGAAACAATACGAGCATTGTTCAAAGCTTAAATTTCAGAACATTCGCAATTTTGGATTTACATTTTTGATGAACTTACTTTGATGGACCTCCCTTTTGTTAAGAACATTTTGACACCCCTGCCCCTCCCATCTTTTTCCAGATTTTAACATGGCATTTGAAAGATGGCAGCGGTAAAAAAAAAAATGCAATCTTTCCGAAACAAATCTTGTCAAGGATCGTAGTTTTCTCACTTTGATGTTGTTTTTTTTTTCCCAGGAAAAGTCTTGGTCCCACCAGACAGATGAAGCGTAGAACATGACAATCTCATACGCACCTGCGGAAGAAAATCAGACTGGGCATTTATATACTTAGATCTTGGGGTACAGTTGTTACTTGCAAGTGCTTAATATACCTGTAAGATGCAGTGACAATGTAATGTTTCAAAATATGTCAACTATCTGTGCCAACCAAACATTTTTTTTCAGGGCATAAAATACAAATTCAGCAGTAGGTCATGTCTACGATGCTATTCGAGACAAAACCGTAAATGATCAATATGAATATATTTGGAACATGATCGGGGCATTTTATCGACTCGACTTCCGGGGCATACTAGTCGGGAACAATATATATTGAGTGTAGGCCCAAACTTAATATATTTACACAAAAACAGAACGTAAGGATTCAAAATCTGAAAATTGAAAGAATATCAATCTAAAATGATTTGAAATATTGTAGATGATGGTCCTACAGACATTACTAATCCTCATGGTGGTTTTATAAGTAGATGGTGTCTGTACACATCTTAGGTCCTATCATAGTACTCCAATAGAAAATCCAATGGAAAATCACTTACTTATATTTCTGAAGGCCTTTCGATGCAACCTGCGCATCATCGTCAGCCTTAATGAGCGTTTTGGTCTTTCGCGCCGGATCTGAATTGTGTTTTGCTCTGTTGTCGTGTGTTCCACTTGTTAGTGAACACCACTCCGGCTCTTGGGATGTCATGGTGGCCCCATTCAGACGTGTTGTTTATGAGATGGGGTGTGGTGTCTATTTGTAGCGCCTCGTTGAGTTGCCGTGTGAGGGCATCTCTGTAGGTTCCAGTAATGGTAATGGTGAACTTGATTGGATCTGTCTTGTCTCCGTGTGCGAGTTCCGTGTGTCTGTACAGGACTGAGTGCTTATCCTTTCTAGTCAATGGTTTGTTATGTTCCAGCCCTCTGGTGTATCCATTTCTACAACTTTCGCCTATGTAAACGTCGTTGCAGTCGTTGCACTCAATTTTGTATGTGACGTTTTCTTTCCTACACATATCCTTTCTTCCTGTGCTGCATATAAATCACAACCAAAACACTCATTAAGGCTGACGATGATGCGCAGGTTGCATCGAAAGGCCTTCAGAAATATAAGTAAGTGATTTTCCATTGGATTTTCTATTGGATTACTATGATAGGACCTTCGATGTGTACAGACACCATCTGCTTATAAAACCACCATGACAATCTAAAACGCTTTCGTATATTGTCTTTCTTCAGTAGGTAAAATATAAGAATAAGAAAGCTCAATAAAACGAGGCCTGCATAGAAAGGGACCTCTAAGTACTGTAAGAAAAAGGAGGTCAGAGAGAAAAGAATGGGAACGGAAAAAAGAAAGGGAAGAAAAATGGTACTTGGGACAGGCGACAAGTGGAGCATCGTTGGCAAACTTGGCTCTCTTTCTCCCATGGGAATTAATGAAAAGTCATAAGCCTAGTTTCTCATTTCCATCTGATATTGCAAATATTACACCCCTTAGAAGTGACCCCTGCATTATTCCCTCATTTACGGCTTCCATTCATAGAGCCGATCACAGTTTAGTTGCATTATGCTAAAACGTGTCTGCATGATTGCGAAGCACTCTAATTCCGAGAGGGACTTGGTTCTAATATATGTCCTTTGGATGTCCTTTTAGTTTTTTTTTCTCTCCATTTTTTGTCAGCATATTGCTTATTACTTGAAACGGTTGTTTTTTTTTAAGTCACCATTATCATTATCATCTTCATCATCATCAAGCATGTGTGCTACTAGAATTTATTTATGATTTAAATTTTAAAAAATAATAAACAAAAAACGTTTAAAAAAAAGGGAAAAAAAACCCTGCTCAAAACCCATCTTTTACCTCCACGTTGGTGAGCAGAGGTAACAGAAACGCCAATGCCTAAACGGTGTTAGCATGTATGGCAAACAGAAGCGGTACCGAAAATATAAACAGAATTAATACATTGCTGCTTATCGATGTAGGAGATTTCTATGACTATGATACTTTTAAATATAAGGAACACAGCCCACCATCGTTATGGCAAAATATTACATACTGGAAGGGGAAAAAACAAGTGTGTGTGCGTGTGTATGTGTGCGTGGGNATGCCATAAAGAGGGTCATTCTGTAATATTACAAATTGACCGAGGGGTCAAACTGTATTATTGCAGATTGACCGAGGGCTTTCTGTAATGCCACACCGGACGATTTATATTCTTATGTCTTAAAATATCTGAGACAAGAAACTCGTGGTGGCAGTCCCACTGGGTAGGTTGTTTAGACATGGAAGTCTCATAACAGAGGATGAAATATGAATGGTCGCCTCTGAAACTCGGCGGCCTCTATGGCGATATGAGTCTAGAAAAAAAAAAGTGGCTTGTACAGAATTTAAAATAAAATTATCCTGCCAGGTTAGGTTTTTACATTACTTTCTTTATCCGTGAATCGCCATCTCAAACAAGAGTATCTTGTGCTAGAAAAATGCTTGGTTAAGTTTTCTTTTACCTAATAAAATCACAGTATGCACATTAAGCTTTCATATCATTTCAATAACTTGATATAGCTAAGAGGGCGAGTTAAGCCTCAATTTGACTGGCAGCAAGATATATGTATTTGTATTATTATCGCACATTTGTGAAGTTCTGTACAGTCGACCGGGGTTCCATTACCACTACGATCATGCCCATATGTAAGTTTAGAGTTTTGAGAAAACTTATTCACATTGCCTTAAATCCATCCATCTGTAAAATGGCTGCCTGGCTACAGGCTGTGAAAGATACGTTCCAAATGAAAATTATCAGCACCTGTGAAATCATTTTCCCTAGGGAGTTAAGGAAAGTTATTGAGTGACATGGTCTGCTGAAATATAATGAAAATTCGCGCTAAATGGACAATAACTAGGTGGGAAACTGGTATGCTTAGAAAGGAGACTGATCTATCTCATCATTAATGTCATTTTACATTTGTCATTTGCCATACACCATATATACAACTGGCTTGAGACTAGATATCATTTCTGTAAATATTAGTACTGGAGGTTATTTGGGCAGTCTGCGTTTTATTTCGTTGTCTTTGATTTACTACGAAATCTTCATCGCCGCAAGGTCTGTCTCATTCCAAAAGATGATCTAAATTTTAGTCTTCTCTCTTAATTCACTAGCAGTACTATAATATAAAATGTTTTACATTGCTAAAAGAAATCCTCGAGTTTGTAAGAATAACGACAGGCAAAAACTCAACTAATGCTCAACTATGACTTTTTTTTCAAAATGTTGGTGTTTTTTTTTAAACCGCAAACTTATGACATGTCCTGGACACAATCCGTGAGCCATTTTTTTTTCACATATTAGCAGTAAACTTTAATCGCAGCAATTCAGATTCGGGATGTTTCTTGAACATTCTACTTTTTATAAAGTAGAAGTCGAGGGTGACTTTTGTCAAGTGCCCTATTGAATCGACCATTTTTATAATTTATAACGCAGCAGGGAATTTCACAGGCTAGGAACAGAGTGTATCTCAATAGGTTTTGGACGATTCTGGATGTCTTTAATGTTTTGAACCCTCAATATGGGAGAATAGATTCTCTTAATTTCAAATAATCGAAATCAAAGGAATCATTTGTCGTACACTACTTGAAATTGTAAGTCGCTAATTAAATCATGTGATCAGGATAGAACTCTAGAGGGTTTTTCAATATCTCTTAGCCCCATTGTTTTGGTTGGTTTTTTTGTAAAGAGAAATGATTCATCGGTCTTCTGTCATTTCTAAAATGCCAAGATTCTTGAGAGAGTCCAGATTTCAGGCTCAGTTGCTTTGATCTAATACGTGGAGTAATGCATCTCTGAATACACTATTCTAACCACTAATCATCTGCTTTTCAACAAAAGATTTTGAGTTAAAGAAAGCTCCCTTATTTCCATTCTTCTTGTATTTATGCAGTAAATTCTGCCATTACAATTTTAATGGCTCTGATTTAGAGAGTCCTTAGCTGCTTAAATGTCTCATCTCCATAACATTTTAAAATCGTGAAGTGGCTTTTATGATATCAATCTCAATGGTCTTTACCGGAGTTTTGAAGATGATCAGAAGCAGTGTACGGCTCTTGTCACGTATTGAATAGGGTGCTTCAGATTGTTGCTCTGAAAAGAGTCCTCTAAGCGATCTATTTTTAGCAGCGCCGTCCAAACGGCGGCTGGCGGGTTACCTTCTTGCCTGAACGAAATTAATGTCAGATCAGTGCTGACTTCGATGTTGGCCATTAGCCATTAGGCTGTTACGGGTAACCTAGAATATTATAACTCAACCAGCGCCTTCGAACAAGCACTGTGCCACTCTGACACGGGAAAAAATATCATCAAGACCTGAGAGAGTATGTTTCTTCCTTTTCCGAAACTTTAGAAATTTCCGAAAAACGACTAATTTAGGACCATGTTGTCAGGAGGTTTTGGTAATGGTGCTACGAATCAACAGAGTCCTTGCATTTCCCATTCACACACGCTATATAGTTTAACATTGGAAGAAGGTTCGTTTCATAGAGTTTCTGCTGACAAAAAAAAAAAGAAAACTGCCAAGATTTATAATCAGTCGTGTGGTTAATGGCCACTATAGCTAGTATTTATTCTGTGCAACCCAGCGCAACATCAGTGAAAAAGTAAATGACTTGGGGAAAACTTTAAAAGTTATGCCGGATGCTAGACTGTAGACAAAGAGAATTATTAACATATATAAAAATCACTCAGAAATGCTACACACCCATCCACAAATCCACAATTTTATACACCAATGTACACACAGAGACGCACACACAAAAACACACACACACGCGTTTGCATGCACACTTCTGCATATGCCCATACATATTACAGTAAAACCCGACATAAAATATGTCCTTAAAATACTTTTTATCGGGATATACTTGATATCGCACTGCGCCTCATCAATGAAATGATGGAATAATAATAAATCTGTGGATTGAAATTAATACCTAATAATAAGGTTGGACTTTACTTATTAACTGAATAGATAATTAAATATCGGGGTTACACTGATTGTATACACGAGTAGATAAAATCAGTCTTTATTTACTCTGAAGGGAATATGTTTTACAATGCTATGTCCGGCTGTTAGTATCAGTATTACCTGCTAATCAGCTACACGCGGAAGAGGAGGAGAAAGTCAAGAGGGTCGGTTGTCTGTTATTAAATCAGTGAGTATACCTCATTACTAGGTATGAATTTCACATGCACTTATTCACAAGTCCGTGATAAGTGCAGTGTATACTTTTTTATTGCACCAAAGGCATATGATACATAGACACCTCGATTTAAAGAATACCCTTGGTGCATGGAAGAAATACACTTTATTACTAAGGTATTCTTAATGGCGAGGTCCACCTCATAAATGAGAGAATAATAATAAATCCGTGGACGTGAAATTTCATTTTAATAACAAGGTAAGGGTTCCAGCTTCTAAGAATATATAGATCTGTATTCTCAGTCCCCGAACGAATAAGTCGGCATATTGAGATAGATCCATGGATTCCATTAATTTCGTGAAAATACCCTACAGAAGAATAGTTTGATGAACTAGATCTAGGTAATCAAAACAATTTAGGCCCAGAAACGTCATTTTGCCAAGCTCCACACAGAGCTTAATACTAATTTACTAGCCTCAGCCGATGTTATGCATCGACATGCACATTGCCTCCCCCCTCCCCCCAAAGCCTCGCCGGGTGGCCTTCGATTGATGACGTAGACAGTTATCGGACTTAGTCGCGCGTCGAGTTTGAGGAGCAAGATCTGAAGAACCCTATATGGAAAGCACTTCGTAGTGAGTGAAGATGCCGACAGTAACAAAGAAAATAGTTTATTCATTTCATAAGAGCAATTCAAGCAAGGAGAGAGAGAGAGAGAGAGAGAGAGAGAGAGAGAGAGAGAGAGGGAATCGAGGGCACATCCACTTCGAAAGTAATACATTGAAATGAAAGTATACGATAATTTCTGTTATGTAAGATTACTAATAATACCAAGTGTAAAATATATTGTACATAATGTTATCGATCACAAGACCAAATAACAGCTTGGCTATGTCTTGAATATTTCTTAGATATTTTAATTTATAAAGATTAGTATCAATTATTTTGGACAATAACTCATAGTTTATCTCTTAATTCATATGAACCCCTTTCTTTTGATCTGACTAAGTGGGTTGATGAAAGGCTAGCTTATCAACACATTCATGTACTTTGCATAGCAGCAGCGAGTGCAATAACAAAACTACAACGTAGGTTCTGCATGATAAACCACACACATTTTACGGAACTAAATTTAATCACACCATGAAAATATCGGGTTGTTTTTGCAAGAATATCCAAGACACTTGTGTATTTGATTTTAAGGAGCTAACATTTAATCACGTCATGAAAAAGTCGAGTCAAGATACTACTATTTTAAACAAAAAAAAACAAAACTCGGACAATTTTATGGAACTACAAATCTACCCACATGATGAAAATGTCGAGTTGTTTTTGCAAGAATTTCTAAGATACATTTTTTCCTTATAAAATAAAAACTCGATGATATGTCCTCTATTTGATCACTTTGCACATTTTTAGTACAACTACAGAACGGTCGTTAGTAGATGGGTTTTTTGCTTGCTTGTCTGCTGCACATGGCATGCAGCAAAACTGATCCAAAATGGTATAAAACTCGAGTGGGATCTGTCCATGAAATAAAAACACTGACGAGGATTGCCCATTTCTATAATTGATATGCATCAGGTTACTAACTGCATTTGTCGCTAGCATTTTACAAGTTTTAATTGAAAAGCGGTGTCAGTAACAATAATATTAGCTCAGAAAACAATTAGCTGTAAATGATCAATATAGTAACAGTGTTCTTTACTATCAATTCATTCGCTCACTCATCTTAATCGCTCTTCCATCATTCGCTCACTCGGACTATCCAACCATCTCTTTCTCTCTCTCTCTCTCTCTCTCTCTCTCTCTCTCTCTCTCTCTCTCCTCTCTCTCTCTCTCTCTCTCTCTCTCTCTCTCTCTCTCTTTCTCTCACATACTTTCACACTAACATTAATGAAACTCCAAATCTAGAATTTTGATACAGAGATCGAAATAGCTGAGTTTCGATGCATGCTGAGAGCACGGTGGCACAGCTACCTAAGAACACAACGGCATGGGTAAATCATAAATATTGGCGTATAAACAAAAAAGAAAAGTCGACTGCAGTATGAATCCATAATACAGCTCAAGATCATCTTCATAAATTTACATGGTTTCCTTGTACCATGATGTAGAGTACTAAATAATTATTTATATTTAATAATGCTGGGTCAAATTCTGTAATTCGTTATTCTAGCACGGAGTGTCTCCTTTTCCTATCAAAATATGTAACGTCATTCATCCAATAGTTTGCAAAAGCATTTCCGTATATTCAGTACTATTATATCTTCCCGTTTGAATCGGTAAGCAGTGGTGCGATACTTAATCTATTTGTAAATTTCTGTTAGGTCTAATCGTCTTAAATAGGCTTCTGATCTCCATGCTGTTTATAAGTTTTCCCTTTGTAACTATTACTTGAATCTGCCCGATAATTCTGAACATACTAGTCTAGTCTACAATTCTACTTAAAACCTGCTTATCATTGAATGTTATAATTTCTTCTTGAGTAATCCATATGTAGTTAAACCCACTATCTTGTAGAATATCATGAATATTATGAACTTAATTTAACCACTAAAATGTGCTATTATCTATGGATCCTTCTTCCTTATTTCTTATAATATAATATAAAAAGTTTTTCCTCTCGACCTGTTTTCAAGTTTCTCCAAAAAGACATCTTTCTCTTGATGAATTTGCATGTAAGAGGTAGTTTCCTTAGGTCACCACATATCATGGAATTTGGAGTTCTCGATCTTACCTTTGGTAACATCTTACAGCATTTCAATCGGAATTTTTCCAACATTGAAGACTTTTCAAAACCCCATAATGCAGCTCCACAGAGTAAAATGGGCTCAATACATTTTGAAAATAGTACAATTTGACAGCCCTAAGGAATATAGTTTTGCCCGCTGCGGCGTATGAGTAAGTATGTAGCTTCTGAAGCCTTTACTATATTATCTTTTATGGTTTTCATAAAGTTACCAGACTTAGTAAAGTTAACGCCATGGTATTGAAATTCATGTACGACTTTTAGTTCCTCATTGTTTATCGTAATTTTAAGTTTTCTATAGTCTCTTCTCAAAGTCATTAGTTTAGTCTTGTCAACATTAACATGGAGTTTCCATGCTGAACAGTAGGCAGGCCTGCATGACATCTCTGATCGTATGCCTAGTGTTTGCGTTAATTAAAACCTCAGATAACCACGGGAGACCACCATACACAAGTATGTTTAATGGACAATTTTTTTTAAAGCAAAGGATTATGTGCATGGCCACTGGCTTGCTTGCATATGGGAGTTTCCGTTGGACCATGACAACCTAAGAAGAGGAGAGAAAGTTACTGAATCTTTGGCAATGACAAACAGAATTTTATGTAGGCAATGAATTATTTTTCTTTCTTTCTTTCTTTCTTCCTTTTTTCTTTCTTTCTTTCTTTTTCTTTCTTTCTTTTTGAATGTTTAATTTTGTAAAGATTTTTAAAAGTCAGATTGCTGCAAATATTTTTTTCATGGGCATTCGAATTTTAAAACAAATCATAATTCATAAGATAAAAAATAATACAAATGATAATAAACTTTAATAAATGTTAAAGTATAGACTGTTTGTTCTTCTGATAAGAACAGAAATCTAGAGGTCTGATTGTACTGTATTCAATGAGGAAGGGGAGGTATCTAGGTATTTAAGTGAATCTGTATGACGTATCCTGTGCACTGACCTCTGACGAGGGTATCAAACATGGTCACTGCTGTTTTATACTCCAAGAGTTATATATTCTTTATATAAAAGCTATTTTGAGCAGCTTCGAGCTTTTCGCTCGCTGCTTGGATCTAGCATTAGTACCCCGGCCAGGTCCTTTTGCTTCATGTGTTAAAGTACAGTAAACAATGGTTAAACCGAAAGTACTGCTGAAAGAAAAGAAAACGAGAAGCTTTGTTAATTTTCTTTTATTTGCAGGCTCCTTATTTCTAAACCGAAAGTCTGTATAAATGTGAGCAGTCGGGAAGTGTTTGGGTCACGGGTGAACACAAGGTTCGCACGTGGAAGTTAGGGACCAATTCAGGCAGTAAGTATTTAAGAATTAAATTGCTGTAAAGTTAGTGTCCCTGTAGTATAGTGGTAACACGCTCGGACTTGCAAGCTGAGAGACCCTGGTTCGATCCCCGGCAGGGACAGAAATTTTCTAGTGTAGGTTTTTTCGGCCCTTATTCTCAAAATTGATCATTCACAGTAATTTGGTAAAATCCGTGGTGACACACTTCCTTAAAATAATATGTAACATCTGAAAAATTATCTGACTAAGCTCACCTTCCTCCCCTTAAATATAGGAGAAAGAATACTATACTGTATTGCCTTTCCACCCTGTTACATAAACCACGGATTTTGGTCCGGCGGATATCTTTCAAACCATTGTCCATGTAACATTAACTCTAAAAGAAGCGCCCGGCGCCTCGGCTCCAGTCTCCAGCTGTCTCTCCACTGTTACGGATTCTTCTGTTGGTTGCTGGCCGACCAGCTGACAACGCCTGGCAAAGTTCGGCAGCCGTGTCTTACTGCTGGCTTTGCCATGAGAATATTTATTCCAATTTAGCGCCCAGTGTAGTGAAGTGAAGGTGAGAACTTGTTCTATAGTAGCGCCACAAGTAAGATCGCCTAGGTTTCAACCTTTTAATTGCTGATTATTTGGCCAGTTGAGGAAGAAAACCGTCTTCGCTGCAGTGTGTGCTTGTTATGATTTGATAGCTTTCGAGACACATAACAACGTAATCTTGGACGACAATTTCCCGGCAATTATATAGGAACAGTGAGAACTTTGTGAAAACTGTGAAGGTGAGACCTTGTACTATCGTAGCGCCACAAGGGTAAAAACCTGCTGATTATCTCGAGGAAAAAAAACATCTTCTCTGCAATATCTGCTCATTGTGCGAACTTTGTGAAAAAGGAAATCTCAAAATAACTGAACCAAAACAGCAGTTTGCATGACCTTGTACCACACTCCTAACGAGAAAGACAATTGTTAAACCATAATACACAAACTGGAGCAAAGAGATATCCTGCTGTAACCCAGCCTCTCTGAATTGTCACTATCACTGGAACCAAGAAGTCTGCAACTACAGTGCAAAGGAGATGGCAAAGATATCAGTATTCTCTGACAGAAACGCGTTAATCAGCGATTATGATCAGCTGTTTGTCAACAATGGGCTAACTTCTGTTTGAGGTTCTATGGTAACCTTTCATACCTGTGTAACCAATCTGAACATTTTCATTATACGATATATTAAACTGGAGAAAAGTGGTATCCGACTGTAATTTAGCCTCTCTGGATTGTCATCATCACATAAACTAAGAAATTTGCAACTATAGTACAACGGACATGGCAAATGTATCACTATTTTCTGATAGGAACGCCTTGATTAATGATCACGATCAGCTGATTATCAACCTCTGGCTGACGTCCTTTTCAGGATCTTTGGTGGCCTTTCTTAGCGGTGTAACCAGCCTGGCCAGCGTTATTATCTTTGCCATCCAGGGACTGAACGAGTGTATGAGTTTGAATCTCTTCTGTTTGGCACTATGTGACCTATGTGCAGCAGTTACCGTCATGGGCCAGACATTGCGTATTGCAGTGGAAACTCTAGCAGATCTGCCATTTAAACTGCAGGGTCTCTCAACAGTGTTGCTTTATGTGCGTTGTATGTTTGTTGATCTCGGTGCAGGATTTACGGTGTTTATCTCTATAGAAAGATGTGTTTGTGTGACTTTTCCCTTTATCTGCAAAACGCTTTTCAATCTTAAAACAACTCGGATAGTCATCTTGGGAATTACTGTATTTGTCACCATCAACTACATCCCGATATTTGCAACTTTTGACTTGAGATGGCAATTTGATAATGACCAAAATATATCCTCACTCAACGGGATCTATACAGAGTTAAATGAGAAATTAAAATGGAGTAACCTCCTAATTTTTGGAGTTGTGCTGTCGGCAGTATGTCAGAGCTGCGTCTTTGTTTGTGCCGTTTTGATGCTCAAAGGCCTGAGAGATTCATCTCAAATACGTACAGTTTCATCACGAGATATCAACTTTTCCGGCAAACAAACAACTCTCTCCACCAAAGAGAGACAATTGGTCAAAATGGTGTTCTTGGTGGCCATCTGCTATCTCTTCACCGGACTAACTCAGGTTCTTATCGGATTGTACAGGCTGATCTTTTATGGCATTAACAATTATAATGCAAACCTTGTAGAGACTAGTTTCAACATTGTCTTATTGCTGGGATGTGTTAGTGGAGCTGCCAACTTTTTCATATACCTTAGGTTTAACTCCAACTATAGGGTTTCATTCCTTCAGATTTTCATCCTTGGTGGAAATGCAAAGCAAAAAAACGCCCATGACCAGTATAGTACAAGAAAGTAAAGTTTGGGCACAACATGTCCAAACTAGATATTTTTACCTTCTGTCGACAAAGTGATAGTTCTGTTGGAGTCTACACTTGTCCTTTTGAGGGAACAGGCGGCATCTTTAGTTTTCTTCTTTAACCAATTGAATAAGTCTTTGTTTTATATTTTATTGATGTTCGTGGAAATAAGACTCATCTAGGTGTAAAAAAAAAAATCATTGCACAGTACCAACAGTTAAAGCGAAAGCTGTAAAATCGGAAGTATCGATAAAATGGAAGGAAACAAGAAGCCCCAGTAATTTTCCTCTTTTTCGGCTGTTTAAAACTGAACTTGGATTTTGCTTCTACCGTTGTTTACTGCACAAAAGCTGTCGGTCATAGATTTTTACACTTTTTTACTGACATGGAGGGGTGCATATATTAGAAATAGAAAACAAAGGAGGAGGGTGGATAAAGAATTTTAGTGAAGAAGATTTCACAGATGTCTGAAACTGGAACTTAAATTATATAGCTTTATTGTCGTTTTGTTTTAAAATTTAACTATAGCATTAAATTGATGTCGACTTGTGTTTGCAAGAGTATCTAACATACTTATATATTTTTTAAACCCTGTCACATAAAATCTCGATGATATTTCCTCTAGTTATAATTAGGCTTTTTTTTTTTTTAACAACAACTGAACGGTGGTAGGTAGACGGGTTAAAATTTAACTTTTCAGAATTCACGTTGTTTTTTGTTGTTGTTATTGTTGTTGTTGTAGTTATTGTTGTTGCTGTTGTTTGCTTGCCGACTGCACATGGCATGCAGCAAAACTGATTAAAAATAAAATCTCACAAGCGGAGCAGTGAGTGCTTTGGTCTAAAACTCGAGAGGGATCAGTCCATGAAATAGAAACACTGCCGAGGATTGCCCATTTCTATTCTTGATATGCACCAGGCTACTAACTGTAGTTCTCACTAGTATCTGATTGGGTACGGCGGTTAATAATAATAATAATAATATGTTTATTTAGCTCAGACAGCAGCTAGTTGTTGTAAATGAGCAATACTATAACAAAGTGTTTAACTGTCAAGTCACTCATTAAACTCATCCAAATCGCTCTTCCCTCACTCGCTCAGACTACCCAACTTCTCTCTCTCTCTCTCCCCCTCTGTCTCTTTCTCGCTCTCTCTCTCTCTTTTATACCTTCACACATACACTAATGAAACTTCAGATCACGAATTTTGATACAGAGCTCGGAATAGTATCTACGCATGTTTAGGGCACGAGGGCATTGTTACTGAGTATAAAACGGCATGGGTAAATCATACTGGCGTGTACACAAAAATGAAAAGTCGATTTCAGTATCAATCCTTAACACTACTCAAGATTATCTTTATAAATTTACATGGTTTCATTGTACCATGATGTAGATTACTAAATAATTCGTTTTATTAAATCATGCCAGATCGAATTCTATAATACTGTACTTTAGCATAGAGACCACTAATACATAAGCATGCTCAAAGCACAAATTAAATCAAAAAGATTATGTACACAGCCAGTGGTGTGCTTGAGTGTAGGACTTATAATAAACAGTATTAATGATTGTAAAGAAATGTATTATTTGTTCTTCTGATAAGAATAGATATCCATAGATTAAATTATACTGTGTTCAACTGAGAAACAGAGAAACAGGGGGTTTCCAGGTGCTGAGGTGAATCTGTATGACATATCCTGTATAACAAGGTTATTATAACGCTGTAGTAAAAAAAAACAAATGCAAGAAAGCTCTTAACAGGAGGACACAAACTCATAGATACAATTGACAACGCATAACAGCAGAAACGACACGAGCGAACCGGATTAGAATACTTAGGTTTAGTGGCGTAATTATTTTTTGAAGGCCTAGCCAAAAACTTTTACCACAATATCCATAAAGCAACATAATTTTTTAGGTTTCACTGTGTTCTCTGATTGGATCAGTTTCCTATGTCTAGTAACAGTTTTTTATCGATCTTGTCTGTCCACTGGCCTCTGACGAGAGTATCAGACATGATCGCTGCGGTTTTGTATTCCAAAAGTTATACAGTCTTTATATAATACGTTAAAACTATTTTCAGCAAACCCGAGCTATTCGCTCGCTGGTAGGAACTAGCATTAGAAATCCAGCCAGGTACATTTGCCTCATGTATTAGAGTGCAGTAGACAATGGTATTAAAGGAAAACTGTTAAACTGAAAGTATCACTAAAACAAAACAAAGAAACAAAAAAACCGAGAAGTCTTGTTAATGTCTTGTTTTTCAGTAACTACTGTTTTAAATCGAAATCGGATTGTCATCAAAAGGATTACTGTATTTGTCACCGTCAACTACATACCGTTATTAACGACGTTTGAATTGGGATGGCAGTTTGATAACGAGAAGAACATGTCCACTTTCAATTGGATCTATACAAAGTTAAATGACAAATTTGTAAGACTTAACGACATGATCTTTGGAGTTGTGCTGTCGGCAGCTGTGTGTTTATATTAAAGCTAATTTCATCAACTCTGAACTTTCGCTCGCTGCTTGAAGCTAGCATTAGTACCGCATCCAGGTGCTTTTGTCTCATTTGTTAAAACACATTATACAATACTATTAAAGGAAAACGATTAAAATAAAAAGAAAGTATTACTAAAACAAGAGAAAACAAAAAGTCTTGTGAATTTTATTTTTTCCAGGCTCCTCTGTTCTTAATCGGAACATAGTCTGAAACACGGATTTTGTTCCGGCAGATGTCGTTTCAGCAGTTGTCAGCTGTTACAATGCAATTACTGTTTAAGCGTGAGACACATCTGATCCAGTCTCCTGCTGGCTGCGTCATCCATTGTTAGGGATTCCGTTACTGGTTGCTGGCCGATTAACTGACACCGGCCCGCAAAATTCTACCAAAGACCTTACATCATGTAAGGTCTCTGATTCTACCTTTGTCTTACAGCTGGCTCTGCAATGCGAATTTATTTTACCATCGCGGCCAGTGCAGTGGAATGAAGGTTAGAACATATTCTAGAGTGGTGCCACAGAGGCTAATAATACTGAATATTTGGGGAGACGTTAGTGTTTGCCGACATGACGCAATAGCAGATTCTGTAGCAGAATGCAAATCATCCGTTCGCCGATAAAGGCATAATCGAATATACTAGATTGCATTGGGCATAATAATAGAAACCTTTCCGCTTTGCCAAACATAGTGCTTTTGTGTGCCGAGACTGATTGCTCGAATTGAGCAGTCCGTATCTCCCTCACCCGTGTCATGAGCTCGACAGGTTTCTGCTTTAATGGTCGAGATTATTACTCACTGGTACTATGTTTGCTACCCCTACTCGCCAGCGAGGAGGTGGTAATAGGATTTTGTGCAGGATATAGTTTTATACTACTAAAGTACTGCATTTCATTAACATCGGGCATAAAATTAAACGATAAACAGCTTAAAACTAGTTTTCTTTAAATATTCTCATTCTTCTATCTCTCCTTCATTGAACTTTCTTTTGGCTTCAATTAAAAAAAACCAAAACAAAAATCCCTGACTGTTTTAAAATAATACCATTAATGTTTACATTCTTAATTCTTTTCGTTAAATTAGTCTCGTATTAAAAGAATCATAAATTGTCCTATAAATAATTGAATCTGAATTGTCAGCGAACAGATTTCAATTGCTCGAACGGGTCACTATGTAAAACGCTATGTCGGCGAATGGATGATCTCCCTTCTGTGGCCCTTAAGGTTGCAGGTTTGTGACACATATTAGAGGGGCAAATCACTCACTGTGTACAACCAAATCAATCCGCTAATATATAAAATCCCCCTTTTGGGGGGCTCTGCCAGCCAATGTCAGAGTGTAGAAATGTGTAAAATGACCTAAGATCTAAATAAAGCATCCAATTTTAAAGGTTCAGATACAATTTGAGGCTTCTAGATAAAAAAAATAAAGTGTGTAGGCCTAAGTATTCGCACGCGGTCAAAACCAGCCAAATGAAAAATTGGGGACCAAATCAGAATTCGAGGTGATATTTTTCGAAAGACATTTGTAAACAATGTTGGTCGTTGATCCCCCTTTTTCTTCCCATTAAAAGATCGTGCAAAAAAAAAGTACTTTAACCTGCATGGAAGAAATTTCTCGAAATCGCAGTGCTGCATGTAGAATAACACAAATGTTAATAGGGCCAGAAGAAGAAAAAACAATACATGTCAAAGACCTTAACCAGCAGCTAGTACCTGGCATGTTTCCACTTAGAAACACAATGTTTACATCATGGCGATCGTGGTGGGTAATCTACGCTTTTTTTAAAATATTTTTTTTTCTCGTTCAGTTTTTCCCCTATCTTTCTTGTTTTCCTCCTACCCCCACCCCCTCCCCCCTGCCTTTTCACACAC
>JAWQUT010000061.1:362917-383882 GCA_033807755.1 Ellobium chinense
CACCCCCCATCCCCCACCATCCCCAGATGACACACTGGAAAACCAATGCTAGTCATGCCAGAGACAGTGGAATGGTAGCCCAACACGACATGGTCAGAAAGAAAGAACTGTGTGCAGCAGTGTGAAAACATGCAACATAGTCTAGAGAAGCACTCACAAAGATGAAAACTGAAAATCATTCATTGAAAGAAGTCTATTCCTTTCTTGTAGATTTCATCCTCTGTATCATCTTTCTTTCGAGCAATGTGAATTTTGTAATTTCACAACCACCTGTAAACTCTCCTTGCCTTAACATCAGGCCTTTTTTGTAAAGTTTGTCATGCTGCCTCTCTTTTTCAATAGTTTTCACAGATAGATCCTGACATACGGCTTTACACAAGGATGTAGTGGCATGGTCAACGCCAAGATTGTTTGACATCACTGCCGAGTGGCTTCTTGCTGATTGGTTTTGGTGTCTTATTGATTGCTTCTGATTTCTGAGTTGCAGAGCATTTCCTAGTGCAGCGTAGGGCTTCCGGCCCCAGCCGCTTATCCGGCAAATCATGCAGGAGTTTGTTGTCTGAGGCTGTAAATTTCATTCCCTTTTTTGAGAAATGGAGGAAGGTAATGTTTTGGCCAGCTGTCTCCCTCTTCCCCTTTACTAATATGAGAATGTTGCTTACATAATTCACAGCTACCCGAGTAACAAGCTATAATTGCCTCAGGGATCTTACTAAGCGACTGTGTCAGACTGGGACTGCACTAAATTCAGCCTCACATCTTAAATGCACATCATCTGTAAATAATCTTTGCTCCCCTTCACGACCTCGTTTTGTTTTGACTGGGAATAGCTGAGCTGAGAATGTGGCAGCTTGCAAACTTCGTAAATGACCGAGTGAAAAGTGTCATTTGTCATTTAGCTTTTCACTTTTGTTTCCATACACTGTCTCAAAACCCTTTGCACCTTTTGAGTCCCCATTAGTTATGAGGCAGCCAACTCTAAGACCATCAGCCTTCAACATTTCAGCAGCCTTGGTGACATAAATAATATGTCTTCACGGTCAATTAGAGTTAGAGTTTCATAATCTAGAGTTGAAGTGCAGCCTGGGTGGCCAGGACATGTAACTGACTTATCATGCATTTTCATCCTAACAGAGTTCGTTGACTTTTTTTCCTTTCTGTCCCATTTTCACAAACAGTGAATGTACATTGAATTCCCCCTTGCAAAGGATTACGGTAAGAAAATATCTTGTTCTTATACTGTGCATCACATTCCACACTTATGTCAATTTCTCCATCCATCTGATCCTCCCCTTTCTCCTTTTTCTGCACCTCCGTTTTTTTTCTTCCATTTTCTTCCTCTTTAGAGCGATTCTTTACTATTGCAGACTATTTTCTCCTTCTCTCAAACAACCTGACTGACTATGATCAAAAATTGTGCATGCATTTCTTGGATGGGGGATTAATGTTTGCAGTTGTTAATAAGTACCACATACTAGACACACCGATAGTACTGCGGAGAACACCTACTGAAAGAGACCTGATTACAGTGGTGGCTTTACACCCAGCTTTGCCTGTCTCGACCTCTGTGTGCAATTTTTCCTTGTGGCTGACAAATTCATATTGATTGCATTTTACTGAGACTAGGATTCCTACTCCATAATTTTCAAGCCCATTTGAGGGAAAGATCAGCTTTCCCTTGCAAACTGGGTTAAATATACAGTGGTTGGTGAGAATGTTGGTCATAAAATTTTCCAGCATAAGAACATGTACAATAATGTGTTCATATTTTTTTCTCTTCCTCATCTACCTGTACAACACTCACACCTGAGCTGCGGTCTGTCCTGTCTACCCTGGCCCTGAGGACCCTTGTGTGAGTTTGATCATTGGGAATTTTGTCACTGCACCTATGAGTATGACTTGTGCTGCGTACCAAGCAACTTTCACCTGTCTCAACTGCAACATCTGCCTCACCTTTTTGTTTGGAAGATAATCAATGACATTTATGGTGGGGTTTAAAGAGATGACTCTTCCTCTTTCTGAGACCCCTCATTTGTTTGATCAATAATTTGTGTTAGTGTATATAGATCAGTTTGTGTTGGATACATTTGCCTCATGAAAGACTGCCATATTGAAAATGACATCTAAGCCATGGCAACATCATATATCACTAAAACAACTGAAATCAGAGGAAAAGAAAAAAAACATTTGGGGTTTGAGATTGTACCCATGCAAATCCATTTCAGTGCATATCTAGCCTGTGGAAGTCAAGCTATCGGAGAACCATCTCTTTTCATGTGATTTCAGTGACCACATTCACCCTTAAGGATTGACAAAGGCACCCTCAGTAGCTTGTAAAGAGAGCAAGAGCCATACATTATAAGGCATCATCATCAGAACCCCATACTGAAAATATATTCCAAGAATAAATTTGATGGAAACGGTTGCATGTAGTTTGTCCAGTTCTTTCTCTTAGATTGGTGTCAGTTTTCATATCTGAATGTTTACTGCTCTTGGACTTTTCCTTTATATGGCTTTACTTTGTTGGCAATGTCTCCAGTTTTACCAATCCAGAACAACTCGAGGCACCTGACCTCAACAGAGTAATGGGAGTAGATGATTCTATGGCAAATTGAACACCCAAATCAAGAATGGGGAGGGGGGGGGGGGNGGGGGGGGGGGGGGGTGGAATTAAGGTTGCAGGAGCTTAACTGGCTAAAAATGTGTCGACTATCAGAGTCGATAAAGCTGAGTGTAGGAATAATCGTAAAACATGAAAACACACCGCAAAAGTTGTGAGATAAATCAGTGAATGTGTTAAATAAACATTTGTGGCAGGCAGCTCTTTTCAAGGGTCTAAGTGGTTTCAGTTTGTGCGAGCAGATGATCTTCAAAAGAAGGCAGAATTTTGGACCCCCTGTTCATGTAAACTAAAATTGCGAAAAATCTGAATATAGGACCCCTACTGAAAACAGTATATAATTTGAGCACAGCTGTGTCTCCAGACCTACAGACTAGTCTTGGCCTTTTCGGAACGTTCATGTTCAAGAGGCATTTCCAGTTAGGCTCTCGCAACCTTTATAAAGTGCCTGAACAAGTACGTGCAATATTATGATATGTGCTCATGTCGGTAAATTACATACCGAAATATTTCAGTTTCATTTCGTACGACAAACCATGAAAGGTAGCGATATAAGTTTTTTTATGCAATATGTGCGACGTTATTGGCAGTCCAAGAGGCGTCAAAACCGGAACTACGGTCAAGGTGGCGTTTATCGAAGTATTGGATCCAAGCGACGATATCAGGTAGAGGGCTCTTTATGATTATTTTTTCCTGACAATACTACAGGGCGGGCACAGTCAAGCAAATAAACCAAATTGTGATGCAAACAGAGACATAACAGCAGATTTGCAAGGACAGGAATAAATTATTTACTTCATAGCGTAATAAACCCATTTTTTTCCCATAAAACTTAAACTACATAATAATATTGTCATTCCGCCTGTCAGTTTCTGAGATGTAGAAAGGTAGAACGTCGGGATTTCCACTAAGACTACGCTGCAATTACTCATGTTGTGTGAAGTCAGCAAACAATATAGGCCAGCAGACAACAGATACAGACGATTTGCGCATGTCTGTATTATTTCTCTATGGCTGCTAGCTTTTGTAGTTTTATGACGTCAAACAGCATGAGTAAAGGCGGCGAACGCAAGGTGAAAATCCCCACATTCCGGCCGTGTTCTCTCAGAAATGGCCAGACAGATGGAAAATACCCGGTTTAAAGTTAAAAAACAAAGAATGTGGATTTCTTAGACTATGATACTAGTACTGTATCTACCCCCGTCCCTTTAGGTACAACCCACTCAGTGCCGGGTAGAATATACCTAGAAAATAAAAACAAGTGGTGAAGAAGGATACAGTGGCCAAGCTAAATCCAAGCGCCTTTACTGTGCCCTGATATTTACAATCAAATTGCCATTCAACTTTTGCACAATGCTCATTATACAATCATAATATGCGCCCTCCGGTTGGNGGGGTTATTTGGAGGTAAGTAAACCGCCGCAACACAAAATCACAACTTCCATCTCACTACAAACATGGATAAAACTTATTCATATGCTGACAAAATTGTTCATAGAAATCGCTATATGGCAAAGTGAATTTTCATATGGAAATACAGTAGACAACAGTTAAATGAAATCCAGGGGACCAAATACTTATGTTTGGTTTAAACAGAGTTTGGGTTTAGACTTTGATGACTAAAATGAGAAAAATGAATGGGGATTTTTTTTATTTCTTTCTTTTTAGCACTATTATTGGTTCAGCCGTTTTCGTTTTAACCGTTGCCTACTGTATTTTAAAAATATCAAAATCAGAGAGATGTTAACAGCCTCGCACCCCATATCAAGCATGAGATATTAGACCGATTACCACCAATTCCTAGTGGCTTCCCCCAATTCCCCATCACAACCACAAATCAGAAATATTCAGCTACAAATCTATGCTGAAAGTATACTGTTGTTGATGTGCTAAACTATAATATATTACCACTTTAAAAGAGCCAATATCATCACCTGGTGTGAACGACGGGACTTGCTGGCAATGTTCTATAACCTTAACATTTTAAGGAGTTTTGTACATGGCGTACAGTATCAGTGAGAACAGAGTGTAAAGAAAGAATAAGAATTTTGTATACTGAACCGGTTAACCGTGAAACACAATGACATTTCAAAAGCAACAACAACAACACACAGAAAAAAACCAACAACAACATTAAAAAACCAAAAACAAAATGCTTTGAAAATGACTATAGGATGGGACCTTTCTTGTAAAGACTACAAATTCATTGTAAATAGCCTACCCAATACTTAAAAAAAGAGAAACATTTATAAAGAGTGAAAAGTTTTGTTCATATCACAGTGCTGAAAATTTCCACTTTTGAAATAGCTTCATTAAGAAATGTAAAAATATAAAAAAGGGGCTTATGTTTTGTTAATTTGATTGAAAACAATGTTTGAATAAAATCCAACCAAAACAAAACCAAAAAAAAAATATTTATGATAAAGTATTTCTGTCCTTTATTCGTTTAAGGTTAAAAAGGTTTGGAAGTTAGAACTGGAAGGATAAATCACTATAATAATATACTCTTGGTTGTTTTTTTTTCAACAAAATTTCTGAAGCACTGATACCACGACCATCCCGTCAACAACGACATCATTATTGAAATTAAATACAGTTCCGCCCAGACTTAACAGAAAACTTGTGAAAAATATTTATTGAATTTATTTCTTTAAAGCATAGTCTACGTTTCGTGTATGAGTAATTTTTAAGACTGACCTCAACATTATTATTATCATCATCATCATCATCAACACCAAGAACAAACAAAAACAACAGCAACAACAATAACAACAACAGTAACAATAAAACAATTCATTGATGTCAGGCTAATCCTCAGGAAGATTTTACTCTGTAAACGATTTCAAATGTTGAGGAATACATGACCAAAACAGTAGCTCAATTATGCAAATTGAGCTTTAATCTCTACTATATTCACATATTTGAGCATGTGCTTACTTTTCATCAATAACTGCAAACACTTCACAATAGTAGTAACACAGTTATCACAGATGTGCACACATAGACAAACAAGTGCCCGCATAAACAAAACATAATATCATGAACAGTGTAGAATACTAACAAAATATACTATGTCATTAATGCCGCTAACACACGCACCCACACACATATACATAGACAAAATTTGTTCACCCATTTTCATAACATATTCTCTCAATTAAAAAGGTAGTCTATTTAAACAATATTTAAAATAATAACTTTTTTTCTAAATAAAGGAAGATTAAACATTTTTATATTCCTATCAACTACAAGGTAGTACATCCAAATTTCCATAACTTGAATGTGGCTGTATTCAAAAGAAAGCCTGTATCTTCTATATTTTCAGAACAGTGGAAAATATCCAGGAGCATCAAATGATACTAACTTATTATCATTCCTTTTAACAAATTTTGAAACAGTAATAATGGACAGGGTCTAAGTTGTCCTTTCTTATAATCTATAATACATAAGAAATCCACTGATGACTACTTGAGAGAGAAATGCGGATGGATGAACATTTCCAGTTCATTGTTAAAATACATTTTGATGTTAGGATAAACATCTATAATTTGAAGCACGGTCAAATCGCATCATACTGACACTACTTGAGTACATAGATTAAGAGCTTTAGAGATTGCTGAACAATGTTTTAATTGCTAACAAAAACAAAAAAAAAACTAAAAAGAAAAAAATGGTAAAGTTTACGAAGTGTCTTTAGAGCCAAAATTAAAAAAATTTTCAAGCCATTTCTTCTTAGTTGTTATTGCTCATGATTTTAGCAATAGTGGGAGAAGTGTCGTAGCATTGTGCTATTCACATAACCTTTGACTGAAATCGTCTAGGAATAATTTTTAAAATGTTTGCCTTTCATCAGATCCCGGGTCACTGTACTCGAAGATCATCTTCAAAGGCACTGATTCAAGGTAAAAAAAAAAAATACTTAAAAACAACAGAACAACATGTTCATCCTTCCAGGGTTCAAAGAACAAGAGGCTTGTCCTTAAGAAGACCTTTTCTTCCTGAGAAGGTTATATCACTTGTTAGACGGAGATCACCTTCCTCTGAAGATCCTCTTATGCCTCGCTCTCTCACTACGAGAGTTTCCTATCTACGCAGTGGCTTACGCTAGACAAGGCAAAGAAACACAAAGTGCAATCTGAAGCTCTTGAGACGCTCTGTACAGACATCTCTGACACCACTCACAGGGATTTGAGATGGGAAAGACAGGGTAGAGGTCGCGGACAGTACTGATTACCGTCGTAAGTCCATTTATTCAAAGATGGACTTAGGACTGTATTCAGTGCTGCTCAAGTAGTGATGATGATGTTGATGATGTTGTTAAATACGTCTTTAGAGTGGGATAAATTGTCTTTCTAGTGGTGTTTATTGAATCGTATAGATAGAGACACTCCACCTTCCGTTCCTTCCCCTATTGCACTCTTCCTACAGACCATATTAAATACGATACCCTATTATTCCAATAAAAACAGTCTTTCGAGCGTCTGTCAAAATGATCTAATGCCTTTGCCTGCCCCAGACAATCCACAGGATTACATTGTCCAAAGTCCGAATTTTACATTACATTCACTGCGTGCGTGGCGGCCATAAGCTTACTTCAAATACGTTCTAGCCACGTGGCCAAGCTGTCTAGCCAGTACTCTGCGGACAGGTGATAGCATGTTGGTATGAATTAGTTAATTCCTGTGGTAACAGTAAATATATCAAACAAAATCATGCTGTGGCAATAAAAATGCAAAATATTTTATTCGGCTTACAACACTATCAAGCTTCGCGTTTGAATTTGGATAACCAGAACCTTAATTAAATGCTGAATAATACATTGTCAGATAGAGGTGTCTGTAGCTGCTGGAAATTAAGTGACGTCATCGTTTTTGCCACAAGCCGCTGCCTAATCGGAGAAGGGGAATAATAGACGTTATCCGGAAATCCGATTGCGAGAGGTAACTCCTGAAAGTTAACACTTAAATGAGTTATGTCCCCTTTCCTGGACCCACTCGACAATACCCCGAGTTGTACACAATGTGAGGAAAGCGTGTTGCAGAAAGGGTACCTAGCGCATAGACAGACTGGTGAACGTGACATTGACCTGTTTATACAATTTTACANTTTTCAAGCCATTTCTTCTTAGTTGTTATTGCTCATGATTTTAGCAATAGTGGGAGAAGTGTCGTAGCATTGTGCTATTCACATAACCTTCGACTGAAATCGTCTAGGAATAATTTTTAAAATGTTTGCCTTTCATCAGTTCCCGGGTCACTGTACTCGAAGATCATCTTCAAAGGCACTGATTCAAGGTAAAAAAAATACTTAAAAACAACAGAACAACATATTCATCCTTCCAGGGTTCAAAGAACAAGAGGCTTGTCCTTAAGAAGACCTTTTCTTCCTGAGAAGGTTATATCACTTGTTAGACGGAGATCACCTTCCTCTGAAGATCCTCTTATGCCTCGCTCTCTCACTACGAGAGTTTCCTATCTACGCAGTGGCTTACGCTAGACAAGGCAAAGAAACACAAAGTGCAATCTGAAGCTCTTGAGACGCTCTGTACAGACTACTCTGACACCACTCACAGGGATTTGAGATGGGAAAGACAGGGTAGAGGTCGCGGACAGTACTGATTACCGTCGTAAGTCCATTTATTCAAAGATGGACTTAGGACTGTATTCAGTGCTGCTCAAGTAGTGATGATGATGTTGATGATGTTGTTAAATACGTCTTTAGAGTGGGATAAATTGTCTCTCTAGTGGTGTTTATTGAATCGTATAGATAGAGACACTCCACCTTCCGTTCCTTCCCCTATTGCACTCTTCCTACAGACCATATTAAATACGATACCCTATTATTCCAATAAAAACAGTCTTTCGAACGTCTGTCAAAATGATCTAATGCCTTTGCCTGCCCCAGACAATCCACAGGATTACATTGTCCAAAGTCCGAATTTTACATTACATTCACTGCGTGCGTGGAGGCCATAAGCTTACTTCAAATACGTTCTAGCCACGTGGCCAAGCTGTCTAGCCAGTACTCTGCGGACAGGTGATAGCATGTTGGTATGAATTAGTTAATTCCTGTGGTAACAGTAGATATATCAAACAAAATCATGCTGTGGCAATAAAAATGCAAAATACGTAAATAACCAGAACCTTAATTAAATGCTGAATAATACATTGTCAGATAGAGGTGTCTGTAGCTGCTGGAAATTAAGTGACGTCATCGTTTTTGCCATAAGCCGCTGCCTAATCGGGGAAGGGGAATAATTCTGGACACAAGGGCCAAACCCGGTAACTAGCTCTCCTAATAGCGTCATATAACATACGCGCACGATAACAGAACGATGCTCTTTCTTCGTAGGTGTCTGTACCACTGGAACCTAAGTGATGTCATCGTTTTTGCCACGAACTTCTGCTGTTCAGGGAAGAGGAATAACTCTAGATGGAAGGGCCAAACCCAGTCACTCTAACTTTCCTTAGTATTGTGCCATATTACACACGGGCAAGATACAGAACAGTGTTCTTTCTTCGCAAAATTGGCTCGGTGGGCATCAGAGATAATTTCAAAGCACTGGAAACAGGAAAAAAATTGATGTGCGTGTGCACCTTTAAGTAGATATAATTATGTAACATCATCACTGGGAATGAGATTTTCTCTATTATGGTCGGTACTTGGTCACCCCGACTCGAACCGAGCTCGCTGACGCCTCCTTTTGGCGTCGGAAAGGAGAAAGGATGGGAGTATTGGGGAAGTCGCAGTCCTAACTAAGTGTGTAAATCCTTCAGCAGTCCCGTAGCTATGGTGTGGACCCGCGGGGGACATCGACATAAGGGAGGAACACCTGAAACATGACAGTACAAATAAGCTAAAGGGGTACAGTATCTTTCTCTTACACATCAGATAATGCGCAAAGTCAACAAATATTGCCGGTGTATGGATTAATACTACCAGTGCTGCCGTAAAGATGCCCTTTCAAAGTATTGCTGTGGCTTATATATTAGAGTTAAAGCATGACAGCAACATTTCAACTTGCATGTTGAAAACCTCTTTATCTCTGAACAGCTGCTTATCAAGGGGACAGCATGAATGAACATCATACGTTAAACAGACGCGAAACTGACTAACCATCGAACCTGACAGTGACACGTATCAAAGTGAAAAAGCTCTGAAAATTATCCTGACAACTGTGATACTAAACGCAGGCAAGGAAACATTCAATACAACTGCAATGACCAATGTGTCTGTGTTCTCTGACAATGCGGATCTCATCAGCGATAAAGTTCAGGTGTTTATAGCTATCTGGCTGACTTCCGGTTTAGCCACTGTAGTGGCCATCTTGAGCATTTTAACCAACATAGCCAATCTTGTCATTTTTGCGTACCAAGGGCTGAACGAATGCATGAACCTGAACCTCTTCTGCTTGGCAGTCTGCGATTTCAACACAGCAGTCTCTGTTCTTAGCTACAGCCTAAGCACTGCCGTGGAACTGGCATCAGATGTACCCCTCAGACTGCCGGGTCTCAAAATGCTATTGTCTTGGATGCGTTGTATATTTACTGACCTTGCTGCAGGATTTACTGTGTTTATCTCCATCGAAAGATGTGTCTGTGTGACTTTACCGTTTCAGTTCAAAACCTTCTTCAATATCAAGACAGCCCGAATCGTCATCATTGCAATTACTCTATTTGTCAATATTAACTACATCCCAATACTTATTACTCACGAAAATGCATGGCAATTTGATAGCCAGAGAAATGTGTCAGCATACGTCTGGGTTCATACAGCCATAAATGACGAAGTTGTGTGGGTTAACGACGTAATGTTTGCCATAGTATTGTCGATGGTATGCATGAGTTGTGTCTTCGTTTGTGCAGTTCTGATGCTCAAAGGTCTGAAACAATCATCACTAGTACGCACCCTTTCATCAACAGAAACCAGTCCTTTTGCCACAACTCTGTCCATTAAAGAGAGAAGGCTGGTACAGATGGTGTTCTTGGTGGCTGTAGTCTATCTGTTCACAGGGATAACACAATTCATCATCGGATTTGTTAGAGTCATCTTTCCTCAGCTTAATGATTATGAAAACCTTCTTGACACTACCGCCAGCGTTGTCCTTGTGATGGGATGTGCAAGTGGATGTGCCAACATATTCATTTACTTCAGGTTTAATTCAGGATATAGGGTCTCTTTCCGGCACATTTGCAACTTTGGTAGATATAAACGTTAGGCACCCATCATATCAACCTATACCCAGTATGGTGTGATTTTAGAAAATGATCTCATGATGGAATCTCATCAGACACATGGAATAATGCAATAAATGAGAATGACATGAACGTTCCCATTCCAATTTACCTACCTTATACACAGAATAATGCAAGTTTTGTAAGGGGCACCACAACCTTTTACGCAGAATGACACAGTTCATGTGAGCGAAATCTGGACCCATGACCCATCATACCTGCTTTGTACGCAGAATAAGTACCTTTTAATGTAACCAATGATCTTATCACTTTAAACCCATCTCCAATGCAGAATGCCACTGAGAACGACCTCGTAAAGTTTCCATAAAAAAATGGAAGCAAAATATCTGTCTTCTGTGTGTGTGGACGATGCGCAGGATCGCAAAATAAATGTAGCAAGGAAGATGTCCCTAATGAACTGTATGCCCACAATAACAAAATAATAAACACCAGTTACCCAGCAGACATTGAAATGGCGATCCATTTTATTAACCAGGAAGAATATGATGATATCTTAAACTGAAATAATTTGAAATGAAATCATTTCATGTATACAACAAATTAAAGGCAGACAAATCATCCGCTGATGACCAAACTACTAACGAATAATATCAAAACTAGCAGACACACTTTATTACCAGTATACTTGTTTAAGTCACAAAAATTACTCTGATCCTCAGTAGCAGCGTAGTCTTCACCCATTGCAATGGTCAATAGGTACCGCCATACTGATTTATAAAAGAAAGGAAACAGGGAAGACAATAAAAAAAACTTAAATCAGACCAGTCGCCTGTAATCCACGGGGCTAAAAATGAATATTTTCACTCCAGACATCGATTTTTCAATATTGGTCCATCTAGCTAATTTTATATGTGAGGAATCGAATCCAGGTGATATAACTGTCGAAAAATGACGCTAAGATTGACTAAATCGACCTTAAAGTGAGGGGGGGTCGGATCAGATTTGGAAAATTGAAAGGTCTGGGGGCTAAAAATGCTCCTCTTTCAGCCTTCGTTACACAACATTTTCTCCCAAAAAAGTATATCGTATAGGATATCATCGGAAAGGTATTTTCAGGTACTTTCCATTGGTATCCGAATCCAGCCAGTTTATAAATATCATGTTCGAGAATTCCCTGCGTT
Source organism: Ellobium chinense (assembly GCA_033807755.1). NCBI lineage: Eukaryota > Metazoa > Mollusca > Gastropoda > Ellobiida > Ellobiidae > Ellobium > Ellobium chinense. Next base: position 374,914 of record JAWQUT010000061.1, read on the forward strand.
CTACGTCACCTTTTCTGCTCCCCGATTGGTCAGTGGCTGACCCATAAAAAAATGCGAGCTCTGATTGGCCGATTCGGTCCGGACGGGATTACCACGACCCATTATGCATTGCGATTGATGTAAACAAACACACTTTTCAAACAGACGAAGTTGCTGCGACTCGACTTGAATTTTGACTATTTGGAGGACAAATCGGCGTCAATATGGCAAACAAGTGCCCAGTTTCAGTGGGAAGTGGCATATTTAACAGGTAAGTAAAACTATAATATCAGTAATTACTGTTTAATAACAGTATTTAGTAACCTAGACTAGACGTCTAAGCCTAAACACACATTATAGTGCGTGATTGACTGGCGTGATGCGTACAGTGAGTTAGATCTGTGATTGAATGCATCAGTGTGTTCAAAGCATTCTGTTGTCGATGTGACAGTAAAACGACCATGAAATATGATGGGAATCACGGTGATGATGATATTGTTGTGCACCAGGCTAGCCTGGGTATTTTACCACGTTTCATGCACTCCCTCTCTTCCCCTCTCTTTCTGTCTGTCTGTCTCACTGTCGATGCACAGAATGTGCAAAAGATCTTATAGTGCCAAACCATTTTATCTTTACAGCTCATCATCATGCCTACCAGAAGTAAAATTTCCAGCAAGAAGCGGAAACAGCAGTTAACCATTGCGAGAGAGGCGAAGCGTCAAAGGCGGAACAATCAGGATTCGTTACCTTCATCACCTGCGCCTGTGACTGTGTTACCAACAGGAGATGAGCCAGTTCCCACATCAGCATCAAAAAGCAAGTTTGATCTCTTCCGTGAAGCTCCACCTACAGACTCAGAGTCATCACAGTTGCCCTCAACTTTTGTGCAGCTGGAAGCCTTACAACCTCTTCTTCACTGCCTTCGGTGTCCGGAGTGTAATGACTGCAAACTTGTGCTGCGTGGCAATCCAAACAAGAATGTTGGCCTTGCAGTTTACCTCGAGGTCAAGTGTGATTCTTGCTGCAAAGTCATCTCATCAACCTACACCTCTGAGAAATGTGAAGGTAGGACATACGATGTGAATCGCAGAGCAGTGGCAGCTTCCCTACCCTATGGGTTATGCAGGACTCGGAAAATTTTGTGAACTGATGAACATACATAACCTTCACCAAAAGACCTTCAGCCAGCATGCTAAAACTGTTTACTCTTCTCTTCCAAAGTACAGAGACTCAGTTTTGAAGGAAGCAGTGGAGAAAGTAAAGGCTGCCTACCCAGAATAGAAGGAGAAGACTGTTGTTGACATTGATGTTTCATATGATGGGAGCTGGCACACTAGAGGCCATAGCTCTAAGTCTGGCATTGGTTGCATCATCGACAACCGCACTGGACTAGTGGTTGACTACCACTGTCTGTCCAAGTACTGCCAAGAGTGCGCCACCACTGGTAAAAAGCTGAAAGAGGAGAGTATGGAGAAGTACAACGCCTGGTTTGCTGCCCACAAATCGTCATGTGACATCAACCATACTGGATCCTCCGGTAGCATGGAGCAAGAAGCGGCAAAGGTTATGTGGGCACGTTCCGAGGAGCAAAATGGCTGAGGTACAGGACTGTAGTGTGTGATGAGGACACAAACACAATAAAGGCTATCCATACTCTCAATCCATATATCGATCTGACCGTCGAGAAGCACGAATGTGTCAACCATGTGTCCAAGCGGCTGGGCACGGCTCTGCGAAACCTCGTTGACACAAGGAAAAGGCAGAAAATAACCCTTGGTGGGCGAGGTGTGGGCAAGCTCGCCCAACTAAAAAAAGTCACTTCAGAAGTATTTCACCAAGGCAGTCAGGTCCAATGATAACGTGGAGGATATGAGGAAAGCCATCTGGGCTGGGTACTGGCACTGCATATCAACGGACCTGGCGCCACATCACGACAACTGTATATGTCCTTCTGGTGAAATGTCGTGGTGTTTCTACCAGAAGGCGCTGGCCAAGGGGACCCCAATCCCCAAGCATGAGGACAGTCTGTCAACATACCTTAGCCCACTGGTGGCAGAGCATGTAAAGGATGTGTATGAAAAGATGACACAAACTGACCTTCTTTGCCGGTGTGTTCAGGCAAGACGCAAAACCTGAATGAAAGCATTCACTCGTTAATTTGGTCAAGATGTCCAAAACATATTTTTGTAAAGAAACAGAGATTGGAGACATCAGTAAGTGTTGGAGTGGGAGAGTTTAACATGGGCTCCAAGGCATCCAGAGATTTCCTGCAGAATATGGGAATGTCAGTGGGTGAGAAGACACGCAAACTAGGAGACCAGCGGGATATTGTTCGTGTAAAGAAGGCAGACAGTGCTATGAAGACAACAGTGAAGAGAAGAAAGGGGCTGAGGAGAAATGCAGAACAGAAAGAAGCTGTGTGGGTAGAGCAACTAGAAGGAGGTCCACAGTATCTGGCAGGAGCCTCCAATGACTTTTGAGTCAGTTTATACTGTATATATATATTTTTTTTGCTTTTGACATTTTATTGGGGAGGGGTGGGGTGTCAGAATTGTGACTTTTGCCTTTTTTTTTCATGTGAAATGTGTGATTAACATCTAGTTCTAGTAGGAGTATCTTTAAATTTAGCATCAGCTGGGGTTGATGACGATAATCATATCTGTCATAGGTTCTCACAAAACTTTTTTTTTTTTTATTTTTTATTTTCTCAATAATGCGTTTTCATCACTTTCTTTTTACGTCAGACATCCTAGCATGTTACCAAATTAAGCTTAGGACTTGATTTTTTGCATACTTAATCTGTAATACATATTCTTAAGATTTACAGAAAGGGTTTTTAAATATCTCAAAAAATGTGTCTTTAGGTGGTGCATGAGTTACCTACCCCTTTATTAAAAAAAAAAATTACGTGCATGTGACAGCAGTAATACTCGCATTTCAATTCTTTTCCATATACAAGAAAAAGCCTCTGTATTTGTCTTTACTTTGTTGTTATTTATTAGCTGGCAAAGGTTCATCCTATTCTGACAGACAGTTTTCAAGATTCAGTGTTTTTTATATTTTGCTGTTTTCGTTATATAATGAGCCATTTTCAAGTAAAAAATTAATAAAATGAACTCCTAGACACACAAAACTTATTTTTTTCTCACCATGTATGTTGTAGACTTCAGAATAATCATATATCCCAGAGATGCTATCCTAGTTCTTAATAAGTGATCTTAGGGTATGGGGATCACCTTAAAATGTTTGGGTAAAAGACTTATTAGCGTCTTCAATGTTCAATAACCGGCTAACGAAATACTTTTAAGAAAATGCAAATTTACAAAAGAAAATTAGGATGGCTATTAAAAGAACCACAGCACCATGGATTACTTACTATGCTTACATTTTGTTCTTGGAGTATATGATACCTGGTAAAAGATATTTGTATTCAGCCTTCATGGATCTTTCCCATGCTTTCGATATTGTTTAGACCATGGTGACTACTAAATAACACAACAGGCAAAGAGATTAAAGGGAAATTTTACACATTACTTTATCAGTGTACAAAAAATAAAGTCCATAATTAAAATTGGAAACACTAAAACAGCAATGCTCACTCGCAGGATCGGTATAAGATAATGCGAAATCTATCCTGCATGCTCTTTAATATATATCTAAATTACATTGAAATGTATCGTATAGAAGCCGCATGCAATTGTATAACGATCAAAGACCATGTTAATCTGACAGTTTATCTAAAATTGCTTACATTACTTTGGGTGGACGATAGAGTTTTCTTTTCAGAAACACCAGCAGACTTCAGAAGATCATGTCAGGAATGTAGTGACTACTGCAAAATATGGAAATTAAAATTAAACGTTCCAAGGACAAAATAAAATATTAAAACCGGCTGCAACAGAACCAACATAGCATTCATGGCAGGATACCAGCATGTGAAAATGATCAAAGATTTAAGACTTACCATAAGCAAACACATCGGTACAGAAAAAAGAATAAATAAGGGAGAAAAGGTTAGAAAAACAATATACAGTGTACGCAGTATTAATACAAGTTTAAAAAAAAAACAACAAAATTTTAGAAAATTGCACCTTAAAGCTTTAGTCATTCCGATCTTATAGTATAGTTGTAAAATTTGGGCGTTCTAAACAAAACAGACATACCTGACATAGTGTAATTTTTTTTTTGTACATTACAGCTGATTTTTTGTAAGACACCATAGAGTATGATACTGGGCGAAATAGACTTGGACCTTTGAAAGTCACTATAATATTGTGAGTCCTGACTGATGCTGCAAGAAAGCTAAGAATTGCAAATGAGTATATAACTCTCTTCTGATACATTTTAAAGAGCGTACAGTTAAAGCCTTATGGGAAACTTTCGAAGATACAATTCGAAGAAGCAACTCTTTGGGATATTAGTATGCTTGGTGCATAAATAAGACTTATGCACTGAAAGGAAAGCTGTATCGTCCTACAGATCATGTTATTCCAATAAAACAGTCTGTCAACATGATATCATGCCTCTGCCTGCCCAGTCAACCCATAGGGCTACATTATGCAAAGTCCGAATTCTTACACCCACTGGGTGCGTGGTGGTCAAATACGTTCCAGCCGCACGGCCAACCTGTCTAGCCAGTGCCCTGCGAGCGGGTGGTAACTACTGGTAACACGTCGGTATGAATCTGTAAACAGCAGCTGTGTCAAACAAAATCATGCTGAGGTAATCAAAATGCAGAATGATTTACATGGCTTACACGGTCAAACATTACTTTTGAATTTGGATGACCAAACCTTAAATAAAAGCTGTATAATACAATGTCGGATAGAAGTGCAGTTGCTGGAGCTTCAGTGACGTCATCATTTTTGCCACAAATCGCTGCTGTTTGGAAAAGGGGAATAACTCTAAAAATAAGGGCAACTCCGGGTCACTCCATCTCTCCTTATTACGTCATATTATACAAGCACGGAGTAACATAATGATGCTCTTTCGACGCTCAATAATTGGCTCGGTGGCACCATAGATAATTTTCAGAGAGAAAAAGTACTGGAAAACAGAAAATTATTTTTGACGCATGTGTCCACGTGTAAAGCTGCACGTGCGCCAAGAATCGCAATAGATCAGAACATTTATACTATACAAAGCTGTAGCTAAGAAACTGAAAATAAGATGAAAGCACGTTTCTATACGGCCATAAAAGCTCGGCCTGAAATAGATGCCCACATGGATGATTTGCCTAAACACTTACCTGGTAGCTGAAACGGGAAGTTCATATTCACTTGCCTTTGAAGAAAGAAACTGCAGTTTGTGCCGTGCCAGAGCGATGTGGGTGTTGATTTCCACTAATTACGTATTTGCTCTATCTCATACTAAATAAATGAATAAAGTTAAGTGAGTTAGTTGTTTTCATTAACACTTTACTGTGTTGTTATTGTTGCTGTTGTTGATGTTGTTTTCGTCTCGTTGTTGCTGTATTATAGATACTGTTGCCTGTGTTAACTGTTGTTATTGTTGCTGTTATTTTTGTTGTTGTTGTTGTTGTTGTTGTTGGTGGTGGTGGTGGTAGTGACAGTATTGGTGTTGTTGTTTTTGTTGTTGCTGGTGGTAGTCATGGTGAGATATGTGATGTCATTGCTGTTGTTCTTAATCTCACCTTTACCGGCAGCAGTCTCATCCAAAACTAAGTGGAAGAAACAAAAGAAATGGGATGACTGGCCCACTGATAGTAAAGATGTAATATTCTGCATTGATAATTTACAAGTCTTGAAGATGAAACTTGGCTTTTTGCAGAGCAAAGGACCAGATTTTTTGGCTCTTTTATTAAGCCCGAATTAATAACTAACTACTCTTTGACTCTGTTTTGGTTCCAGTGAACTTTGGGTAAAAATTGATGAAGTTCCTATACTCATGTAACTATACTTTTCTCAAACTGGTATTTCAAGTGATCGGGCTTCTGTCATAATTGCCTCATATATACACAGACCTATCAGCGAGCTTTGTGTCTGCTTAACAATCATTTATCACTATGTTGCTTTTTATATATTTAGATAGGTTTATGATAATTATAATATCCACATATATCCACAGTTTACTCTTATTTGTTATAAATTTCTTGTCTTTTGTAAACTCTTGACCTAAGTAGGCCATTTGCAGACATGGTTTGATTCTGTTTTTTTCATTGGCTTGTTTTCGGAAAAAAGAAAGGTCTGTTCAGCCCTGAACAACATCAAGGAATAATGCATAACAGAGAACAAATAATTTTCGTCTTTCTTCCGAGCAGGAACTACAGCTGTCTGAAATCGAAAGATATTATAGGCTTATATGGAGTTACTCCACAAGTCGAGAAGACAAGTTCAAGTTCGTTTCACGTCTATTTATTTAGGCGAAAGCCAACCATATACAATATAACGTCACAGCAATAGAAAGAATTAATANAACAACGAACAAACAAACAAGAAACAGATTATTTTATGTACAACTGTCTCTTACATTTAGACACTGACATCTCTGTTTCTTTCACTTTCTCTTTCTCTCTGTCTCACTATCTCTGTCTCTCTCTCCCACTAACTTTCTCTCTCGCTATCTCACACACTTTCTCTCTCTCTCTCTTTCTCTCTCACTCACTCCATCTATGTTAACAGCTACAACTTTCACACCATTCTGTTCGATCAGACGCATCTATATTAAAAACTATCAACCCTCCGCGCCTCCTTGCCAGAAAGGGAACTAACACTCATGTCACTTCAACTGTTCGTATTCCCTTATATATGTTAGAATCCTATTGCTACCTTTCTGAGTTCTTTATTATTACTTAAATTTAAAGATTTAGGAATCTAGCCATACTAGGATTTGTTAAGAACCATTTAGGCAAATATTCCAGTCTTATGTGCTCAAAGTGTGTACATGTTACAATGGAATGGTACTCATCATACCGTTGACTTGAACTTCGTGAACTCAGTCTATCAAACACACTTAATGGGATTTCAAAGAAGATTTTTATGTATTCTTGCTCTTGATATCAGACAAGAGTATAGCCTTTGCCGTGCCAATGCCTGTTATTTCTTTTTCTTTCAATTAATTCTCATGTTGTTATTAGAGAAACAATTTCGTTTCATATTGTGGGGGCTCAGGTCTCTGGAAATAACCACCCCACCACATTTTTTTTATAATCTGAAAACGATATATCGAACTAGGCTAAGTTGCAGGGCCCTTTGAGAGAACTTCTTAGACTATCAAACATTTTTACAGGAGAAAATTTATCAAAATTCTTGTTCATTGGTGACACGCCTTTCAAGTAAATAGTGTCAAAGTTACTTGATTTGGTGATCCGTTCAAAAAGCGTCATCCAAGTTCATTGTGCATGTAATTCAAAGGTAATGATGATGTGGACATGTGTCAGAAGCCGTGTGTCAATCAGTGACAATATACATGTATTTGCTGTAGTAACTACAGTTACATGGCAGTCTCTATCGAAGACGACCTATTAAGCCCATTTATGAATTACTTTGTACTATCCATGAATAAATTTCCTTGAAATCCGCCAGATCTATTCAGGTTAAAATGGATTGAATTTGAATCTGTATAATATTAAAAAATCTGTACGCCAGTGGCTGCTTTTGTAGTTACAACATTAATTAATGCATTTTCCTCTTCAGAGAAAAATCTAGCAAAGATTCTTTTGTGCAGGCACTGTGTTATGTAGACAGTTTTAACCACTTTTCATCTAATTTAAAATTGTGAAAAATCTAAATAAAGGATCCCCACCGTAAACAGTATACAATTTGAGCACAGTGATGGCTAGCCTTGGCCTTATCGGAACGTTCCTGTGGTTCGAGCAGAAAGTTTTATTAAATAGCTCAAAGAGGCTTTTATAATTTGGCTCCTGCAACCTGTAAGAAGAGCATTGGTGCATTGGTGCTTAATGCATCCTTAAGAGCGTTCAACATACAGAGTTGATGTAATTCTTACAATGTTAATCGTGAATGCGCAAGCTCTCAACGGCGATATTCAGGTTACTCCAGCAGAGAAGATTAAAGTGATCTTTATCATACTTGTCACAATTTCTCATGTGACACATAATTATAAATAACTGAGTTTGGAAAATAGTTGCCTCCTAAGAATGGCATTCACTGGGAGACAGGGAACCTCACTAACAGGAATATAAATTTGGATCGAACACCTTTCCTAATCAGCCAGCCAAGACAAACAAACCGGTATTTGCCATAGCCTTAGAATAAGGCTCGAAGACGTGAATGTCCTGGTTAAAACTGTCTGCATAACACAGTGCCTGTACTAAATAAACTTTGCTAGATTTTTCTCTGAAGATGAAAATGCATAAGAGTATTGGTAAAACTGATCTTAGAAGTAAATAAAAAGTGTGGCTGGCTTATTTTGCCAGGTAGAGGCTTCAGTTTAGCCTTTTGGTAAGCTTGTCTTTCAAAACTTTCGCGAACGTCAGTTTACAAATTATTAAGATGAGAGCAACCAGAAAGCACGAAGTATTTCTTCTCCTCACATTCACCAGCCTTATTTTTCTCTTTCTCTCTCTCTCTCTCATTCTGTCTCTCTCTGTCTCTCTCTGTCTCTCTCTCTCTCTCTCTCTCTCTCTCTCTCATATATATACAGACATAAAAAACAAAAACTACAGTGCACTTTCTCCGCAACAACAACACTAACAAAAATAAACGCCTAAACAATCTTCCCTGTCCTGGAATGTTTATTTATAGTCAAACCTCCATTTTGGGTACTGTAGAAGTGGTTTTTTTCTTCACAAGAATCTAATTTTTGCGAATTGTGCGAATTGAATTTGAATCTCGAAAATTACTTCTCGTGAAACAAAGTTCCTTTTAATATCTTCCGTAATGTCCACCCTCCATTATTCAGGCATCATCAACTGTAGGTATGAAGATGCCAACAGCACCTGGCATAAATATGTGCAATTTTAAATAGTCCCTATAAATTCAGAAAACTGGCTATGGCAAGGGGGGGGG
>JAWQUT010000061.1:386007-405547 GCA_033807755.1 Ellobium chinense
CCCATCCCTCTCTCTCTCTTTCTCCTTCTGTTGCCATACAATAAATTTTGTTCAAGCTAGTAATTAGTATACGAAAAGACATGTGACAGGATCTCAGTGATGCTATTATCCCTATCGCCCATCTACACTGTGTTCACCCTTCTACACTGATCACTGCAGTTTAGGCCCATAGAGCACCTACCCTGGACAGAGGGCAGGTGGACTTTTGATCACACAGTACAGTGTATAATATCTTAAACATTTGGCAAGGCTCGAATACTGATATCAATGGCAAGATTTTGATGTTACTATTTTCCACATGTTTTTGCACAGGTGGAGAACTGAAAAAAAAATCAGTGCGTATAATAATGTATATTTTTTTTAAAGCCATGGGCATAATGAATGTATAAATAGCCCTCTTTATGTTAACTACGGCATATTACGTTAAAAAAAACAACAACACAAAAAAAAAAACCCGAAGAAAAACTGTTCTGAAGTAACCTGATTAATCTTGAGAGCGATATTAAGTATCTCTGTTGGGAAAAACGCTCATTAAAGAATATGACACACTGAATCAGCTATATCTGTTGGCAAATACCATCAGTGCTGTAGCATATCCAAAGCCCCTTAGTAGTCAGTAACGTCTCGCCGCTCTTACCATGTTGAAACATAAGGTTTACATGAGTAAACAGATATATAGGACAGAAACAGATAGGTTCAACAGGAAATTATCCTTACTGCCGTAGTCTAGGCACGAGGCGGATGTCATTACTCCCAAAACAATACAAGCCTTCGTAAATTATCATATTTCAGATAGTTTTGCATTAATCTCTTAGTTATGAACGGCCATGAATATGTTATGACCAGTCTGAGCTAATTCAGTAAGCCACTGGTTAGGGTTGCAGGAGCCTAACTTGTTTAAAAAAAAACAACAACAAAAAACCAACAACTGGTCTGTGATCTGCAAAAGAAGGCCAATTTTTTTTTTTACCCCATTTCATCTAAATTAAAATTGTGAAAAATCTAAATGAAGAACCCCCACTGTAAACAGTATATAATTTGAGCACAGTGGTGGCACCAGACCTGCGGACTAGCCTTAGCCATCTCAAAACAGTCTGAGGAAAAGTTTTTATTGAATTGCTCAAAGAGACTTTTACAACCTAAGAATGCTTATTTCTGAATTATCGTCTGACTACACGTATTCTTCAAAGCTGATACTCCCACGTGAAGACGACGTTTTTGTATTGGTGGAGGTATCAACAAACTGAAGCAAGCCAGTTCCTCTTTTCGTCTCCTCAGGAGTCTAACCTCCAGGTTTGATAAGTTGCAAGTGAAGATCCCACTCTAGTTACCTGCCTGCACTGCACCCCTAGGTCAGCCTCCTATGACTGCATACGTTTTCAAAATATGAAAAAATGATAGTTTCACACATTAATTAGCCTTTACAAAATATCCAAATAAGCATGAAAAAAAGCATAAGAGAATTTTAACTTCCATGAGAGGAAAAAAAAAATTCATATTGCATCATAGCATCGAGGTTTTGAAACCGATGTCCGGTAAAGCAGTCATATACAGATATCTACACATGTTGTGGCCAGTCCTTGTGACTATGCAGCAACACTGGACACGAATATTTCACTGCTTTGGTGAATTGCAAAATGGCTGTCTGAGTGGGCTTTCCCTACTATTTCTCCTAAAACAAAAAATATGCAGAAAGGAGACCCGGTAGCCGGAATTAAACCTGAAGTAAATGAATATATTGGTACAACCACTAATACTTCCCATTATCAACGTGATGTTGTTGAGAGTGTCAACTAGGGCCACATAATAACAGACCTCAGGCCAGATGACTCTCATCATTCCCAGTATGACCTGAGGTATCCCGCTGAATAGATAGAACACTGCTACCAAAAACACCATTTTCACCAGCCGTCTCTCCTTGATAGAAAGGGCTGTCTGTGTCCCAGGGCTGATAGGTCTATAGGTTGATGACACTGTGCATACTAGGGATGAATGTCTCAGACCTTTCAGCATTAGAATAGCACAAACAAATACACAAGTCTGGCAAGCTACTGACAGCACGACAGCAAACATAATATGGTTGGCTTCGATAAGCTGGCTGTTTATTTCTGTCTGGAGCCAAGCTAACACGGTCGCATTCCTGTCGCTATCGAGTTGCCATGCTATTCTATGAGTGGCAAGCAAGGGAATATAATTAATGATAACAAATAAAGAAGTACCCACAATGATTTTCCAAGTTGTCCTCATGTTGAAGAAAGATTTGAACTTGAAGGGATAGATCATGCAAAGGCATCTTTCTATTGAGATAAATACAGTCAAGCCTGCACCAAGATCAGCGAAAAGGCAACGTACAATAGTCATTAGCATTTTAAAACCTGGTATTTTTAGTGGTGGATTTGATACAAGTTCAACTATAGTACTCAAGGTCTTTACCATAACAGGGATTGCTACACTGAAATCGCAGAATGCTAAGCAGAAAAGATTCAAGCTCATGCATTCGTTCAGTCCGTGGTGGACAAAGATAACAATGCTGACCGTATTTGTTACCAGACTCATAATGGCTACCACAGAGCCTGAGACGGAAGCAAACCAAAAACTGGTGAAATGTAGATCGTATTTGCTAATCAGGTCCTGTCTGTTGTCAGGAGAGACGGACACAGCTGTCATGTCCGCTATTATTATGTTAAATATTCTTGCCGCCTGCTATGGTGACTACAGACTTCAACACTTTTCGGAGAAAACCTGGGTTCACCCAGTTTAATGATTAAGTAGGACTTTGTCTTTCATACCCTCTGGATATATGGTACTTCATTCATACTGCCTGTCTGAAATAATACGAGCATTGTTCAAAGCTTAAATTTCATAACATTTGCAATCTTGGAGTTACATTTTTTAATGGACTGTTTGTGGCAATCAACCTCCCTTTTGTTAAGAACATTTTGACACCCGGCCCCTCCCATCTTTCTCCAGAGTTTAATATGGCATTTCAAAGATGGCAGCGGTATAAAAATGTAAACTTTCCGTGACAAATCTTGTCGAAAATCATACTTTTCTCACTTTGATTTTTTTTCCCAGCCGAAATCTTGGTCCCATCAGACAGATGAAGCGTAGAACAATGACATGACAATCTCATACGTATCTGCGGAAGAAAATTAGACTGGGGATAATTTATAAACTTAGATTGCGATATAATTGTTACTTGTAAGTGCGTAATATACCTGTAAGGTGGAGTGGCAATGTAATGTTTCAAATTATGTTTGTGAAGATAATGATACTGTAAAATTGATAGTCTATATGAGTAGAGATACATTGATGGCAGTCAGTTGTGCGATAAAGGCAATCATATTGTTGATTATAGAAACTACATTTTAGTTATCTGCACTGAATAGTTTTAAAACAAATTATTTACGCAGGTGCTTTCCTTATGCTGGTTGATTTTTTTTCGCGGGCAGGGGGAAGAGGGGGCGGAGATATGGAGGTGTGGGGGAAAGACACACAGAAAAGCTCTTTCTTCTAGTCTTTTTAAGTTATTGTGCCTGGTTTACGGATTGAGGCTACGGAATGGCACATACACAAAAGAAAAATGCTGGACGCTAACTAGACAAAATAAAAGATAAATCTCCCTGTTTCTAGGGTCGACCGCAAAATCCTTGAATAGCAAACATCAGCCTACTGCCGGTCGCTTTATATTCTTATGTCTTAAAATATCCGAGACAAGAAACTCGTGGTGGCAGTCCCACTGGGTAGGTCGTTTAGACATGGAAGTCTCATAACAAAAGATGAAATATGAATGGTCGCCTCTGAAACTCGGCGGCCTCTTTGGCGATATGAATCTAGAAAAAAAGTGACTTGCACAAAATTTAAAATAAAATTATTCTTACCGGATTAGGTTTTTAACATTACTTTCTTTAGCCGTGAACCGCCATCTCAAACAAGAGTACAGTATCTCGTGCTAGAAAAATGTTCGGTCGAATTTTCTTTTACCTAATAAAATCACTGTATGCACATTAAATTGAAAGGCGAGTTAAGCCTCAATTTGACTGGCAGCAATATATACATACTTATACAATGAATTTGTATTGTTGTGGTACATTTGTGAAGTTCTGTACAGTCGATCGGGGTTCCATTACCACTACGGCCATGCCAATATGTAAGTTTAGAGTTTTGAGAAAACTTATTCACATTGCCCCAAATCCATCCATCTGTAAAATGGGTGCCTGGCTGTGAAAGATACTTTCCAAATGAAAATTATCAGCACCTGTGAAATAACAGCGGCATTTCATGCTTCTAGGGAGTCGAGGAAAGTTATTGTCTGCTGAAGTGATAATGGAAAGTCACGTTAAGTGGGCAAAAACTAGTAGGAGACTGATATGCTCAGATAGGAGACTGATATATCTCATGATTAGTGTCATATCACATTTGTCTTTTGTCATACACCATATAAAACGGGGTTGAGACTAGATTTTATGTCTGTAAATATTGGTACTAAACGTTATTTGGGTAGTCAGCATTTTATTACGTTGTGTATTTGTTTTACTACGAAATTTCCGTCGCCGCAAAATCTGTCTCACTCCAGAAGATGATCTATATTTCAGTCTTCTCTCTTAATTCACTAGCAGTACTATAATATAAAATGTTCCACATTGCTAAAAGAAATCCTCGAAATGTAAATAGTTTGTAAGAATAACGACAGGTAAAAACTATCAACTAGTGCTCAACTATAACCTCTTCAAAATGGTGGGGTTTTTTTTTTTGTTTTTTTTTTTTTACCGCAAACATGACATATGCCTGTCACATTTCGTGATCCTTTTTTTTTCACATATTAGCAGTAAATTTTGTGTGCGGCAACTGCACGTTTCAGATTCGGGATGTTTCTTGAACATTCTAGTTTTTATAAAGCATAAATCGAGGGTGACTTTTGTCAAGTGCTCTATAGAATCGGCCATTTTCATAATTTGTAACGCAGCAGGGAATATCACAGGCTAGGAACAGAGTGTGTCTCAACTGCTGAATCTTTGATGTCGGCGTCAGAAGTGCCCTGGGGATAAAAGCTGTCCTAGTTGTCTCAGAAAAAAAAAATGTTTGTTTTGTTGCGTTTCGACAATTACTCCTTTGGTACAATTTTGTGACGTTTATCGGTATTCGTAATCGTTTGATCTTAAATCATCTGATGTGGGCTATTCTCCACTTGAAGTAGCAGAGTACACTTCTGTTACTAATTTTCAAATGTCAGTGGGTTTCAAAAATGTTCCTTTTCTAGTCCCAGTCGGTTCTCAGTATTTTCAACAAATTGGAAGACCCTGGGTGGCCTTATAGTACACAATTCTTTTATAATTAGGAACTTCAAGAGTTAATACCTTGTAATCAGCCGGATGTCTTTAATGTTTTGAACCCTCAATATGGGATAACAGATTTTCTTAATTTCAAAAACTTGAAGTCAAAGGAACCATTGGTCGTACACTATTTGAAATAGTAGGTCACTAATTAAATCATGTGATCAGGATAGAGCTGAAGAGCGTTTTCCAATATCCCTATTTCCACTTTTTTTTTTTTTTGTAACGTAAAATGACGCAGCGATATTTCATTTCTAAAATGCCATAATTTTTGAGAGTATCCAGAATTCAAGCTCAGTTGCTTTGAACCAATAAATGGAGTAATGAATCCCTGAATACACTATTCAAACAACTAATCATCTATTTTTTAGCAGAAGATTTTGAGAAAAAAGAAAGCTTTCCAATTTCCATTCTTCTCGTAATTGTGCAGTAAATTCTGCCATTACAATTTTAATGGCTTTGATTTAGAGAGTCCTTAGCTGCTTAAATGTCTCCATAAGATTTAAATCGTAAAGTGGCTTTTCTGATATCAGTCTCTAAGGTATTGAATAAGGAGAGCATTTCGTGGTAAGCGAAGATGCCGACAGTAACAAAGAAAACGGTTTATTTATTTCATAAGAGCGATGCATATAATATAAGCGAGGAGAGAGTGATAGAGAGAGAGGGGAAAAATCGAGGGTACATACACTTCGAAAGTATTACATTGAAATGAAAAGTATATGATAATTTGTGTTATGTAACATTTGTATTAATAACTAAGTGTTAAATATATTGCACATAATGTTATCGTTCACAAGACCAAATAACAGCTTGGCTATGTCTTATATATTTCGTCGTAGACATTTAAATTTATAAAGATTAGTACCACATTTTGACAATAATTCATAGTTTATCTCTTAATTCATACGAACCCTTTTCTTTTGAACTGGACTAAGTGGGTTGATGAAAAGCTAGCTTATAAACACATTTATGTAATTGTATAGCAGCAGCGAGTGCAATAACAAAACTACAACGTAGGGTCTGCATAATAAACCACACAAACTTTACGGAGCTAAACTTTAACCACACCATGAAAATGTCGGGTTGTTTTGCAAGAATAGTCAAGATACTAATATTTTAAACCCAAAAAAACAAAACAAAACTCAACAATTTTATGGAGCTAAAAATCTAACCACATGGTGAAAATGTCGAGTTGTTTTTGCAAGAATATCTAAGATACCTATATTTTTTTTACCCTGTAAAATAAAAACTCGATGACATGTCCTCTACTTGATCACTTTGCACATTTTTTTGGTACAACTGCAGAACGGTGGTAAGTAGATGGGTTAAAAATTGAATTTTCAGTATTTTTTTTTCTTGCTTGCCTGATATACATGGCATGCAGCGAAACTGATCCAAAACGCAAAAAAAAAAAAAAATCTTACAAGTGGAGCAACCAGTGCTTCGGTCTAAAACTCGAGTGGGATCAGTCCATGAAATAGAAACACTGACGAGGATTGCCCATTTCTGAACTTGATTTGCATCAGGCTACTAACTGCATTTCTCGCTACCATTTCACAAGTTCCAATTGAAAAGGGGTGTCAATAACAATAATAACAATAACAATATCAGAAAATCATTAGCTGTAAATAAGCAATTACAATAACAGTGTTCTTTACTATCAGTTCATTTACTCACTCATCTTAATCGCTCTTCCATCACTCGCTCACTCGGACTACCCAACCCTCTCTCTCTCTCTCTCTCTCTCTCTCTCTCTCTCTCTCTCTCCCTCCCTCTCTCTCTCTCTCTCTTTCTCTCTCGCATACCTTCGCTGCTAAGAACACAACGGCATGGGTAAATCATAAATATTGGCGTATAAACAACAAAAAGGTAAAAGTTGATTTAGTATCAATCCATAATACTGCTCAAGATCATTTTTATAAATTTACATGGTTTCCTTGTACCATGATGTAGAGTACTAAATAATTATTTCTTTTTAATAATGCTGGGTCAAAAGCTGTAATACTGTACTCTAGCACAGAGAGTCTCCTTTTTTCTATCCGTAGTTCGGAAAAGCATTTCCGTATATTCAGTATTCTATATTATATCTACCCTTTTGAACCAGTAAGCTGTGGTTACTAGTACAATACCTAATCAAATTATAAATTTCTGCTAGGTCTAATAGTCCTAAATAGGCTTCTGATCTCCATACTGTTTTAAAAATTATATAATTTTTTTTCATTTGTTTCTATTACTTGAATCTACCCGATAATTCTGAACCAACTGGTCTACAATTCTGCCTAAAAACGTGCTTATCACTGAATGTTATAATTTCTTGTTGAGTAATCCACATGTAGTTAAATCCAATATCTTGCAGAATATCATGAATATTTATTAGCGTAGTTTAACCACTTAAATGTGCTATTACCTATGCATCCTCCTTCATTGTTTCATATAATATAATCTGTAACATTTGTGATACTTGTTGTTTGCTTGGGCTAGTGCCCCCCTTCCTTTTCCTTTGCTATACGGTCCTGGACCGCGGCTCCGGTCCTCCATGCAGTAGTGGCTGACCTTGTTGGGATCAGTATTGAGGCTGTCTAGCGGCCGCGCGTATGTATTAGATCAAAGCTCGACCATATAGTACTTTGAGTAGACGCAGTATTAGCCTTCCCGAAGGTTCGGGTGGGATGCTTTGGGTAAACGCAGTATTTGTCACAAGGTCGAGCTGCAAGCGAGCAGGCAGACCCAACCCTGTAACATTTAAAATTAGAGACTCTTCCAAATTTCACCACTTTCTTTAAACACTCAACAAACTCGCCTTGTTCCAAACAAACAAGTGAAGTTTAATTAGTTGGTACTTACTATAATATATTCAATCATACAATGTGAGATATGGATGTGGTGTTGTGAGGTATGGAATTACCTTGTTCTTAACTAAATATGTACATTGTCAAAATAAATCCAACCAAACAGCAATCGGTCACACAACCATACGTAAGCCTACCTTACTCTGGGTACCCAGGATAACTCAGGATAATCTACAACACGCTAACTATACTATACTGGAATATCTTGCTTGGATTCCTTATCCTGGCAACACCAGTTGTGGAAGGCTCCGCTTCAGCTGTCACTTTAGTGTTAGTGCCCTGTCCTCACATAGGACTTAATTGATAGTCATATCACTGGCACTTAAAATATTTGAAATTAAGATTGTTTATTATCCTCGAGGTCGAAGGTAAAAGTTTGGTTCACTCTATTGTCAGTCTTGTCCTTCTGCTATGGCTTATAGTTATACGTAAACGTAAACTCCAACATAAACGCCAACGTAAACGCCAACGCCCAGCACTTGTCTGGAAGAGAATACACATTAATTCACACATTTCACACTACCGTGGAAAATTGATATTTATGAAAAGAACACTTACGAGGTATCTTTACGTACTAAAGTACCACATAGCGAATTCGTAAGGAAAACATGTATATATTATTTAGGCCCTCTTTAGGATAAAATTACTGCAAATTCACAGCATTTATCATAGCAAATTCACAAGGAACGCATATGTTGATGACTTCTTTAGAATAAAATTACTGCATATATAAAAAGTACACTTATCTTTACAGTACTCACCTTTAGAAATATGATAAATTCGCTTTACCAACTTACTGTTGGTCTCTTACACTAAGCGACTGCTAGTGTCGATATCGAATCGCACATTCGATTTAGTATTACGGAATTGTCACATTAATAATACTGGCCACATTTACAAAATGACCACGTGTTGACAAAGAACTGATTTTTATAGTAATTACTCCGATACTATGCAAATCACAAAGGCTGCACCACTTGGTCAACTACACGTTGAAACACACACAAGTGAAATAACTTTATATATACTATAACTTTAAAACAGGATGAACTTTCACAAAATCAAATAGATTTATATTGTTGTAGAATTTGCAGATCACAGTCGGTCTGAACGCCAACATGTGATCGCTCTCACAGACTCCGACGGTCTGACTTTTTACAGTACTACAGTACTCACGCTACTATACAGTTTGGTGTTACATGAAATTACCATGTCATAACCGCGGGGTGCATGTCATAACAGCAGGGTGGACAGAGCGTTCCTCCAGAGCTCAGGAGCGTCCATTTCCAAGCAACTTTTATGATACCTAATTACTACCTACTAAAAGCGTCCATCGGAGATAGCGATTTTACGATGCCTAATTACTACTTGCCCGCCTGCTAGACCTCCCCTACTCCCAGTCAATCCGCGACAGTATTAGCCATCCCGAAGATTCTGGTGGGGCCGCGATCGCCATGTTTTGGTTCGAATTAGTCTAGAAGTTGCTGTTCGCACCTTCTAGACTAGCATGATGATGACGTCGTTTATTCCAGAATTTCTACTGAAATTAGTATATAAGGCGCGAGAGAAAGAGCGAGTGGAGAGTTGGCTGTTATGGTCTGTGCATAATGGATTATTTGCTGGTTACACCTTATTACCAATAAAGAAATAGTCTGTTTCCTGCACAGCAGACTTGGTTTGTGTAGCAACGTCAGTGGTGTTTCTAAGGAGAAGCTATTGTATTCATTGCCTCTTCACTACACGCCTATACTGATCAGCACTTGCTCGCTACAATTCTTATCTTATATTATAAAAAAACTCGTGAAATTTTGTAACAGCCATATCTCGACTATTTGTGCACCAACCAGCCCGACATTTTGCATACACCTTCCTTTAGTTTCCTTCGCACGATAACGCCGCAAATTTTGCGGGCACTTTGACTAGTAAGAAAATAAAAAAAACTCGTGAAATTTTGTAACAGCCATATCTCGACTATTTGTGCACCAACCAGCCCAAAATTTTGTATAAACCTTCCTTTTGGTCTGAAGATGTTTCTTTTGATAATTTCTTCGCCTTAAACGGTCCGTAAGTATTATATTGATAATTACGAAAACTTTTTTTGTTTCGTGAAACCTATCCCAGTTCAGTATTTTGAAATTGACCATACGTCACTGGTTTTTGCGGTTCACCCCTGAAATGAAATGTTTACTTCCCGTCCCCGAAGTTGAAACAGAGCATTTGTATCAGAAATCAGATGCCGGGTTGAGAATGTGTACGTAGCACAGCCGATGGCCAGAGTGAACATAATCATCGTTACGAAAAGGGGCAGAATCAGTAGAATGAATATGACTTTGGCCCTGTGAACCACCAGTGCGAATACTGGTGCTTTCCGACAGAAAGATGCAAGTCCTAGACTTGGCTGTACCAACAGCCAAGACACGCTTCCTCCCATGCACATCGTGGGGGTTAATTTCTCCACTGATTTCATCATAATGTGTAAGTCACAAACCGACTATAACTGTTTTTGTTTTTTTTTAAAATTGGTGGGCAGCTCTGTTCCTGGTTGTCTCAGAAATATGTAGAAAATGGATTTTTCCATATCCAAATGACCTGTTCCATTTTTTAAAATTGATGTTTATGCTCATGACGTCACATTATTGTGGTTTCTGCAGTCAAACTGGTGTTTTGAGGACAAATTCCTCAAGTATGATGGCGGGTTTTGAGAAAGGCTGACGTTGAGCAAAGTCATTAATTTTTAGCGTTTCTTTTTGTTTTCAGCTAAACTGATGTGTTTACACACGGCGTGTATAAACACAATAATTACAAAAAGAGAAGCGGTGTTAATGTTGCAGATGTAGTTTGGTCGTTTGCTTCGCACGATAACCCCACAAATTTGCGGGTGCTTTGACTAGTATAATATGAAAGTGTTTCCGTTCGAACTGTTTTCAATTTTCTCCAAAAAGTTTATCTTTCTTTCAATGATTTTGCTAGGTCACCACATATTAAGTGATTTGAAGTTCTCGCTTACCGTCGGTAACATCTGATGGCAATTCAACACTAAAGAGTTTCCACAGCTCCACAATTCAGCTCCGCGGAGTAAAATGGGCTCAATACATTTTGAAAATAGTACAATTTGACAGCCCTAAGGAATATAGTTTTGCCCGCTGCGGCGTTTGAGTAAGTATGTAGCTTCTGACGCCTTTACTATATTATCTTTTATGGTTTTCATAAAGTTACCAGACTTAGTACAGTTAACGCCATGGTATTGAAATTCATTTACGACTTTTAGATCCTTATTGTTTATCATAATTTTAACTTTCCTATAGTCTCTTCCCAAAGTTTAGTCTTCTCAAGATTAACATGGAGTTTCCACGTTAAACAGCAGGCAGGCCTGCATGACATCTGTGATCGTATGCCTAATGTTTGCGTTAATTAAAACCTCAGGTAACCACGGGAGACCACCAATACACAAGTATGTTCAATGGACAAATTATTTCAAAGCAAGGATTATGTGCATGGCTGCTGGTTTGCTTGCATTTGGGAGTTTCCGCTTGATCATGACAGCTTGAGAAGAGGAGAGAACGTTACTGAATCGTTGGCAATGACAAAAAACAGCTTACTGTTGGCATCTGATTCTTTTTCTTTCTTTCTTTCTTTTGTTCTTTTTTTCTTTCTTTCTTTTTGAATATTTAATTTTGTAAAGCTTTTTAAAAGTTAAATTGCTGACAAAACCATAACTCGTAAGATGAAAAATAATACAAATGATATGAAACATTAATGAATGTAAAGGTATAGACTATTTGTTCTTCTGATAAGAAAAGAAATCTAGAGGTCTGATTGTACTGTATTCAATGAGGAAGGGGGAGGTATCTAAGTACTTAAGTGAATCTGTATGACATATCCTGTCCACTGACCTCAGACGAGGGTATCGGGCATGATCACTGCGGTTTTATACTCCAAGAGTTATATAGTCTTTATATTAAAGCTATTTTCAGCCTTTTGCTCGCTGTGTGGAGCTAGAATTAGTACCCCGGCCAGGTGCTTTTGTTTTATGTGTTAAAGTGCAGTAGACAATGGTGTTAAACGAAAACGGTTAAACCGAAAGTACTACTGAACCAAAAGAAAACGAGAAGCTTTGTTAATTTTCTTTTATTTACAAGCCCCTTATTTCTAAGCCGAAAGTCTGTATAATCCACGGATTTTGGTCCGGCGGATATCGTTTAAACCGTTGTGTTCTGTTACAGCATAACCATTAACTCTCGAAGCGTCCGGCGCCTCGGCTCCGGTCTCCAGCTCTCTCTCCACTGTTACGGATTCCTCTGTTGGTTGCTGGCCGATCAGCTGACAACACCTGGCAAAGATCGGCAGCCGTGTATCACGACTGGCTTTGCCATAAGAATATTTATTCCACTGTAGCGCCCACTGTAGTGAAGTGAAGGCTAGAACTTGTTCTATATAGCTCCACAAGGATTTCAACCTTGCTGATTATTTGGCCATTTGAGGAAGAAAACCGTCTTCGCTGCAGTGTCTGCTTGTTATGATTTGATAGCGGAACAGACACATAATAATGTAATCATGCAATTATAATGAAGCATCGGAAAAGTGAGAACTTTGTGAAAACTGTGAAGGTGAGAACTGGTTCTATTGTAGCGCCACAAGGGTAAAATCTGCTGATTATCTTGCCTTTGAGAAAAAAAATCTTTTCTGCAATGTCTGCTTATTGTGCGAACTTTGTGGAAATTGAAATCCCAAAACAACTGAACCAAAGCAGCGGTTTGCATGAACTTGTACCACACTCCTAACGACAAAGACAGTGGTTAATATATAATCCACAAACTGGAGCAAAGAGATATCCTGCTGTAACCCAGCCTCTCTGAATTGTCACTTTCACTGGAACCAAGAAATCTGCAACTACAGACATGGCAAATATATCAGCTATCTCTGACAGGAACGCATTAATCAGCGATTACGTGCAACTGTCTATCAATCTCTGGCTAATGGCCTTTTTAGGATCTTTGGTGGCCATTCTTAGCGGCGTAACCAACCTGGCCAGCGTTATTATCTTTGCCAACCAGGGACTGAACGAAAGTATGCGTTTGAATCTCTTCTGTTTAGCACTCTGTGACTTATGTGCAGCAGTTGCCATCATGAGCCAGTCATTGCGTATTGCAGTGGAAAATCTAGCAGATCTGCAATATAAACTGCGGGGTCTCACAATGTTGTTGGCTTATGTTCGTTGTGTGTTTGTTGATCTCGGTACAGGATTTACTGTATTTATCTCTATAGAAAGATGTGCTTGTGTGACTTTTCCCTTTAACTTCAAAACACTTTTCAATCTTAAAACAACTCGGATTGCCATCGTGGGAATTACTGTATTTGTCGCCGTCAACTACATCCCGTTATTTGCGACGTTAGAATTGGAATGGCAGTTTGATAACGAGAAGAACATGTCCTCACTCAATTGGATCTATACAGAGTTAAATCACACATTTGTATGGCTCAACGACGTGATCTTTGGAGTAGCGCTGTCGGCTGTATGCCAGAGCTGCGTCTTTGTTTGTGCCGTTTTCATGCTCAAGGGCCTGAGAGATTCATCGCAAGTACGTACAGCACCATTAAGAAATATCAGCTCAACCGATAAACAACCAACTCTCTCTAACAGAGAGAGACAGCTAGTGAAAATGGTGTTCTTGGTGGCTATCTGCTATCTCTTCACCGGACTTACTCAGGTTCTTATCGGATTGTACAGACTGACTGCGCCTGAGATAAACAATTATAATGCAAACCTTGTAGAGACTACTTCCTACATTGTCTTATTGCTGGGATCTGTTAGTGGAGCGGCCAACTTTTTCATTTACCTTAGGTTTAACTCCAGCTATAGGGTTTCATTCCTTCAGATTTTCAGCCTTGGTAGAATTGCAAAGCAATGAAACGGCCATGACCAGTATTGTACAAAAGAGTAAAGTTTGGGCAAAACACGTCTACACTAGATCTTTTTACCTTCTGTCAACAAAGTGATATTTCTGTTGGAGTCTACACTTACCCTTTTGAGGGAACAGGCGGCATCCTTACTTTTCTTTCTTAACCAATTATACCTTCACACATACACTAATGAAACTTCAGATCTAGAATTTTGATACAGAGTTCGGAACAGCTGAGTATCTATGCATGATGATGGCACGAGGGCATTGTTACTGAGCACACAACGGCAGGGGTAACTCATATTGGTGTATACACAAAAAGGAAACGTTGATTTCAGTATCAGTCCTTAACACTGCTCAAGATCATTTTTACAAATTACATGGTTTTCTCGTAAAATGATGTTCAATACTAAATAATTCTTTATATTTAATCATGCCAGATCGAATTCTGTAATACTGGCCTTTTGCACAGAGAGACCGCTAATACATAAGCATGCTCAAAGCACAAATTAAAGCAAAAATTATGTACACTGCCAGTGATGTGTTTGAGTGTAGGAGTGATAATAAACAGTATTAATGATTGTGACGAAATGTATTATTTGCTCTTCTGATAAGAACAGAAATCCATAGATTGGATTATACTGTGCTCAGCTGAGAAACGGTGGGTATCCAAGTGCTTATGGAATCTGTATGACATATCCTGTATAACAAGTTTATTAGAAAGTGGAAGTTTTAAAAAAATGCAAGAAAGCTCTCAACAGGAGGACACAAACTCTTAGATACACTTGATAACGCTTTACAACAGAAACGACACGAGCGAACCGGATTAGATTACTTAGTTTTAGTGGCGTAATTATAACACTTTTATCACAATATCCAAAAAGCAACATATTTTTTAAAGTTTCACTGTGTTCTCTGATTGGATCAGTTTCCTATACTTCAACATATTCGGTCTAGTAACAGTTTTTTATCTATCTTGTCTGTCCACTGACCTCTGACAAGGATATGGGACATGATCACTGCAATTTTATTCCAAAAGTTATACAGTCTTTATGCTAAAACTACTTTCAGCAACTCCGACCTATTCACTCGCTGGTAGGAGCTAACATTAGAAATCCACTCAGGTCTCATGTACGTGTATTATTAGAATGTAGTAGACAATCTTATTAAAGGAAAACTGTTAAACTGAAAGTATCACTAAGTCTTGTTAATTTCTTGTTTTTTATGTTCTTCTGTTTTAAATCAAAACTGGATTGTCAGCAAGGGGATTAGTCTACTGTATTTGTCATCGTTAACTCCCGTTATTTGCTCCTTTTTAATTGGGATGGCAATTCGATAACGAGAAGAAGATGCCCACTTTCAACTGGATCTATACAAAGTTGGGTAGTCTGAGCGAGTGATGGATTACATTGTATATTTTGTCTCTCAAAGTGCACTGAAAACGGCAATAATTAACTAAAAGTAAAGAGATACTAAAACTTTATTGCAAATTTTCGAAAGCGAAGCTTTTCTCGTCAGGCACTAAGAGTAAACTAAAATATTTCTGAATTTTCGGGACGAATAAATTCTCGCGGGAAAAAATACACTTCTACAGAATTTTCAGTCCACAGTTCAGTGAATAGTATTATGCTCAATGCATTAAAATTGCTAATTTTACTGCCCAGAAGAAGTCATAACTGACATTTTAATGGATATTTTAACTTGATTTCTGTGAGCTGGCTAATGAAACTTAGTAGACAGAGGCTGGAATAGTACTCAGAGACGTTCTGAAACATTCATGCTTCCAGCTTAAACTTAAATAATAGAGGGCGAGAATGCGGACATAACGAATGACTGCAGCTCTACAGTTTGAAAGATAATTTAAAGCCATTCACTGGCATAATCCATTTTGCAAGGAGCAAAGAAGGTTAACAAGGTCGGATATTGCTGTTTTTGTTCTGCTCGTTTGCATTAATTTGTTGCCTTTAAGTGAAGGCTTCTAAAGCGGTTTTTGAAAATTATTTTTGTGATCATTACGTTTAAGCAGCTTCTACCTATGCGTTTTCTTAAATGTTTACATTTTCAACTTTCATACTGTAAAACTATGCATGTTTGAGAAACTTACCTGTTATCGTTTATTTCCAAATGTTTAAGAAAAACACTTTTACCACAGATACAAAGACGATGTGAAAAAAATATTTTCTGTTAAGACAAATTGGTTTAGAAGTCTGTGCAAATTTTGGAAACAATCCATTCAATAGGAAAAAAGATATTTTAAAAAAACTCTGTTCATCTTTTTGTGAACGCACTATAGTAAAGGGGTGGACAAGAAATATTGTGCAAATATATCTCTGAATTGTCATATTAAAAGAAATGGCATCACTGCTTCAAGATTTAAAAAAATGATAAGTTTTGCTCTTTCATTGTACAACGAAGCGTGAAAACCGCAAATCGTCGTCGGAATGATAGAATCGGCTAACTGCATTTGAGGAAACTTTACAGGAGAGCGAAAAAACTGTTTCATTTATGACATGGCAGGCAGTTTTGGCTGAACCTCACATATATTTTATTGTTTGAAGATAGGAAAATGACTATTGTAAGGTGTCATCATATGTTTTTATTTAAAGAGACTTTTGACGGTTAGCCGACTGTGAGTTGACAGTTCGGGAATGATAGAATCGGCTAACCGCCGGGCTGCTGGTTAGACGAGCCTATCATTCTCGCGGCCACGAGAAGCAAATGATTGTGGGAATGATAGATTCGGCTAACTGTTGCCGGGCGTTAGGCGTTATGTTTATTGTTAGTTATTGCACCGACAACAATGACGAAAACGACTTCAGTGAAATTATATTATAATTGCAGTACTGTAGTTCAATTAAAATCAAACTGTGATGGGTTATCGTACTGGCAGAAAAAGAAAAAAAACATTAATTTCAAATAACACTAACTACAGAGAAAAATGAACATGACATAACAAGAACACTTTACCGGGCTTGCAGAAAAAAACACAACTCTGGAATCGATATCTTTAAATATAAAAGATAGTAAGAACAAAGCATGGAAAAGCATGGCCACACATTCATAGTTATAATCACTTATCGTTCAATGATCAAGCGATTCACGATTTCATTCTTCATACAAACGCATAAGCAGAGAAGCTTTTAAAAGATTAACAAACAGTAAAAAACATGTGAACGAATATCTTAAGTTGTCGTAGCAAGAGTAACAGTCATGTGGAATCACTTTTTTGAGTTCCTGCAAATGTTTAAACTTACTGGCTTGGACTGTCAGTTTAGGGGGGGGGGGGGGGGAGCGGTATCGCAATGTCTGTCGTGTGGCCTCGAGCTTTGGGAAGCTCCTGCCAGTCCTGATCAAGGTTCAATTTAAAGTGAATGGCCACATCTGGAGCACGGATATCAGTGACAACGGCATCGCCCTTACGTCCGCCTGGCCTGATGCTCTTGTAGCGACCCACTTTGTGTAGTCCTTGAAGAAAGAATGATCACACCACATCACCACATAAGGTTTGGGCGAGTTCCTTGCCTTTTTGAACACGTTGTTGTAGTCATGAGGGACATAAATGACTGTTTTTAAACGAACGCTTAATCACACTGTGGACACTGTCCACTTTCATCTGAGTGTGGCCTTTGACAAGAAATTTCTGCTCTATGGTGATGTTCCGTGTTTTTGTGAGGTCACTTAGCGCTCTGGCAAGAACACTATTTCGGTTTTGGTACGTGCAACCGTCGCTTTAGATTATGAACTTATCAAATCCTTGCCTTGCTGACACATAGTGAGCGATGCAAGAAGAGAACTCGTTTGCTGATAAGCCTCCTTCCCCCTCATGCCAGACGTAACACATGACATACCGACTAGTAAAATCAGAAATGGTGAAATTGTGAATGGCCAGCTTAGTCCTATAGCACAGTGCTGAAGCTTTGAGGCTTGGGTTTGGAGCCAAAAGTTTGGAGGTCCATAGCAAGCACACAAACTCTGTCCTCATTTCAATGAGGTATTTTCAGACGAGTCAGTTACACCACGTGATCTAGGGATTGCTGGGATATTTTGATAAATGACGAGTAGTCATACATGAGCAGAGCATGTAAACAAACCAACGTGTGAGCAAGATTTCCTAGGTCACGTGATGGAGCTGAAAATACCTAATTGTTCACTGTGACTGATACCAAAGCTTTCAGTTTATAGGTATCCTTTTCCCTCCTCGCTCTGTCTTTATGATCTCGGCGTAATCTCTATTCTTCTTCAGGAATGTTGCCTGTCTCATAGGAAACCAACACAAAGATCGCACTGATCTTTTTTTGGGCTGGAAGAGTGATAGATTTTTCAGTTTAAATTGTTCTGCCAGTACCTTCTTACACAATGGCTTCCGATTTTGCTCTCCACACTTTTCAACACAGAGATTGTAAAGTTCTGGCATTCCTCGCATAATTTGGTTCAAATCATAATTTTCCTGTTGATTGACGGCAATAATGCGAAGGCATTTAGGCAATGGATCCAAAATTTCTCAGTCAAGAAACGCTTTTCCTTCTTCGCTCGTTCATTATAGTATTTATGTCCAGAAGAAGGCAATGTTGTGCTTACATTTGCAAATGATTTGTCTGTATCTTTCATAACCGATCCAACAAAATGGTTTATTAGAGCTGTAGTCGCCAGGAACATTGACTTGCAGCCTTCAGCTTCAGCCCGTCCTTTTTGAGGAAGTAGAGGGTTTGGAAGCTTCTGAACTGTGTAGAGGTTTGGTCAACAAGACCTTTGACAAAGCATTCTCTTTCGGACCATGAAAGGGACCAAATATAACGAACTATACTATTTCTTCTGTCTTCCTCTGTAATGGCACTGAATGTCTTTACTTTTGCATGGGCACCTCGCTTTCATTTGGCGCGCAGGCACTTCAGTGCCATGACAAACGTACTCCGTTCCTGTTTCACGTAGATATTTTCTATTGTTTCCTGTCCATTCACTCGAGCCTTTTCTCTTTGTAGCGGTATCGTTGTGTTCTAGTTCAGCAGCTGTTTGTATGTTGATTTCTGGTTCAACTGCGATGTTGATGTCTGGTTTGGCTGTGCCTAAGAATTCTGGAACAATGGACGAAGGCTGCACAGGAACATGGGACATCGACATTGCGTGGAGCTGATGATAGGGTCTGTTTTTGAGATGAAGTAATAGAGTCGTGCAGGATTGTCGGGCGATTGATTATACAACGAACTATGACATCGGGATGAGTACCTCAACCATCTACACAGTGTAGTGACAACACCAGCATTTAATAATACAACGCTTACAACAAATGTCCTACCGCTCAGGTTTCAGATAGCCGATCCTATCATTCCCGGCTACTCGAAGCGCGTAGTTAGCCGATTATAAAATTATCAAAATAAATGTTTTTCCACTGCCCTGTGTTTTCTGAGATTTTTATAGGATGTAAAGGGTTGCATGATGATTCAGATTAGCCAAAAAAAAA
>JAWQUT010000061.1:417305-492691 GCA_033807755.1 Ellobium chinense
GGTGATGGTGTTCTAACACCGGTCTCGATCACAAGAATTTCACCATTCTGCATGCAAAGTTGGCATATAATAGGGTTCTTGCTCTAATATCATTTTCAAGGTTTACATCATTCCGTGAATATGATAGGCCTGGTTGCTAACAGGGGTATCATTCTCAGAAAGTACATTATTCTGTATACAGGCTATGTTGAGGTATTAACATTGGTATCATTCTCAGAAAGTACATTATTCTGTATACAAGCTATGTTGAGGTATTAACATTGCGCGGGTTGAGAAGTACAGGGTTCTATCTCGCATTTTTGTGAAAAATGAGTTTGGCCCATTTTCTTGTTGCTCAGCATCATTACTATATCCTGGCTTGAAATGAAACCTTTTCTCAAGTAATTTTGTGTGTATTTTTAAATGTTACAAAGTCCTATCGCGTATTCAAGGTTTACTTTCATAACTACAAGGTTCTATCTTAGGTCGAACAGAATTACAAAGTTCTATGAAATAGCTCGGACTTAACAACTGATGGTTGTGTAGCCAATCATAACAACACTCGCTCAGGTGTCCTTATTCAATACCGGAGTATAGACATAGCCTATAGGCCTAGCCTAGTGTGTTCCCATACACACAACATGGCACGCCGTTTGTTTCGTACTGCTTCTCAAGTTCTTCTTGATGAAAGTTTTGAGCCCGACACCGATTCTGACGGCGAAAATTACATACAAGAAATACAAATATATAAGAAAGACTGCATGAATAAGTGCAAATATGAAAATTGTCAGCAAAGACGACCGTCGTGCTCTTATGCAGGCTTACTATAAAATGGACAAAAATGGTCAAAACCCTTTTATTCTAAAAACAACCAAAGCTAAACCAACCAAGTCAAAGAGCAGCAAAAAGAAAATCTCTTTTTCATTTTATTTTGATCTAGAGCATGAACATATTCGTGTATGCAAGGAATTTTACTTACAGACACTTTGCATTAGCCAAAAAGTTGTATACAATGTGCACAACAAAAAAGACCCTATCACAGGTACACCCAAACCAGATGGGCGAGGTAAATATGCCAAGAAAGTTGCACCATCTGGGGATAAGGAGTTTGTCAAAGATCATATCAAGAGCTTTCCTACCATTGACAGCCATTACTGCAGAGCAGATTCCAAAAAAAGTATCTTGACCCATCTCTTTAATATTCAGAAAATGTATGAGGATTATTGTCAGCAATGCACAAAATATGAACGAGTTCCTGTGAAGATCTCTATGTACAGATCTATCTTTAATACATTTCCCTAGGCATTTCATGTTCCCAAAAAGGATTGCTGCGATCTATGTGAGGCATTCAAGGTATCAGAAAGCATTGGGCTCACAACTGAAGACCAGAAATCCACTTTGGACAACCACCTGGTAAAATTGCAGCCAAAGAAGAACGGGATAGGAATAGGCAAATAAATGACCCTGAAACAGCCATTCTTTGCTTTGATTTGCAGAATGTGATTTCATGCCCAGCAGTTTCTTTTATAAGAGAAAACTGAATGTTTACAACTTAACTGGGCATGCCACAGTCGGTAAATCAAAGTCATACTATTGTGCTGTATGGGCAGAAACCACAACAGGCCGTGCTGGTAATGACTTGGCTAGTGCCATGACAGAAATTTTGCACTCTCTGATCCGAGAATATCTACAGGTGAAACGAATGATATTGTGGAGTGATAGCTGTGTACCCCAAAATTATAGAAACTCCATCATGGCTACGGCCATTATGGAATTCTTAAACACAGTTTCCAGTGTAACATCTTTGTGCATGAAGTTCAGCCTTCCTGGACACTCTGCAGTACAAGAGGTAGATAACATGCACAGCCAAATTGAAAAGCACCTCTTGGCATCAGAGTACTACTCACCAATCTCTATTATCAGGATCCTCCTGAAGGTGAACAGGAAAAAACCATTTAAAATAATTCAGCTGAAACCTACCTCGTTCAAAGACTTCAAAAAAAACCTCAGAATGCTACTCATTCAAAGAACTCCCTTTCTCCAAAGTAGCATCCCTCTCCTTTGCGCCTCACTCCACAAATATCATGTACACAACTACTCTACTGCAGAAAGTGTGAGTATTAATGTTGAACCCAAACCAAGAACCAGAGCCGCACGTGCTCGGCCATTTATGCCACCTGTTTCAAGTCTCTTAAATCCATCATGCTCGTTGACAGAAGCAAAGAAAAAACACTTACAAGACATGCTGAAATTCATGCCTCTTATTGATAGAGAATTTTACAGAAGTCTGGGAATTGTCTAAAATTACTGAAGCGTCACTCTATGTATTTTCTGTTGTATCAGACTTGTCAATCAAAACTGTAATAAAGCTTTCACGTTCCATCTATGCAGTGTTTTGTATCTTTTAATGCAGAATGCCTTGTAATTTCTTTGTATTGTGGTGATAGTCAGTGTAACAGAGTTCTATCCGAAATTTCAAAACAGCTTTGTTCGTTCCGTATAACTCCAAACATAAAAAATATGCTCAGATGTGTCAGTATAGACATAATGCATCCCCTGCATGAATATCAATGAGCTACGGTTATTTCAAGTGCGGTTTCTTAACCCTCAAAACCTCAATCCTCATTTTCTCGAAACAACCAAAAAGCAAGATAGAACCCCGTAATTCTCAACCCGCGATTGGTATCATTCTCAGAACGTACATTATTCTGTATACAAGCTATGTTGAGGTATTAACATTGGTATCATTCTCAGAGAGTACATTATTCTGTATGCAAGCTATGTTGAGGTATTAAATTGGTATCATTCTCAGAGAGTACATTATTCTGTATACAAGCTATGTTGAGGTATTAACATTTATATCATTCTCAGAGAGTACATTACTCTGTATGCAAGCTATGTTGAGGTATTAACATTGGTATCATTCTCAGAGAGTACATTATTCTGTATACAAGCTCTGTTGAGGTATTAACATTGGTATCATTCTCAGAGAGTACATTATTCTGTATACAAGCTATGTTGAGGTATTAACATTGGTATCATTCTCAGAAATGACAACATCTCTGTTCAAGGTAGGTATAACGACAAACTAACAGTAATATCATTCTCAAAAATTACAGCATTCTGTGTTCAAGATAGGTATATTCAGGTTCTAACACTGGTATCATTCACAGACATTACATCATTTTGTGTACAAGGTAGGTATAAGGAGGTACTAGAATTAATATCATTATCAGAAGTTACATCATTCTGCGTACAAGGTAGGTATTATGAGGTACTAATATTGATATCATTTCGAGAAATTACATAGTTCTGCGTTCAAGGTAGGTATAATGAGATACTAACACTGGTATCATTCTCAGACCTTACATCAGTATGTGTACAAGTAAGTTACTAACACAGCAAGTCTCGTCCAATAGTCGATGTGTTAACTTATGTTATTTAGACATCAAAGAATCAACAGTTAGGCATAATTTGTCAAGTCCTAGGCCTAGGATTATGTACAGCGCTCATTGATCATTCTTAACTTGCCAAATATTATTTCTGGAAAGGGGATGTGCTCGCCTTCTGACATCTACCAAAGCTGAAAATGTGCTGGAAAGAGACCCTATATCCTGAATTAAACTTCAAGTAAATGAATATGTTGGCGCATCCACTTGCACATCCCATAACAAGGACAATGCTGGCGGTAGTGTCAAGAAGGTTTCCATAATCATTAAGCTGAGGAAAGATGACTCTAACAAATCCGATGGTGAATTGTGTTATCGCTGTGAACAGGTAGACTACAGCCACCAAGAACACCATCTGTACCAGCATTCTCTCTTTAGTGGACAGAGCTGTANTCTATCTTTAATACATTTCCCTAGGCATTTCATGTTCCCAAAAAGGATTGCTGCGATCTATGTGAGGCATTCAAGGTATCAGAAAGCATTGGGCTCACAACTGAAGACCAGAAATCCACTTTGGACAACCACCTGGCTGCTAAAATTGCAGCCAAAGAAGAACGGGATAGGAATAGGCAAATAAATGACCCTGAAACAGCCGTTTCTGTGCTCTGATTTGCAGAATGTGATTTCATGCCCAGCAGTTTCTTTTATAAAAGAAAACTGAATGTTTACAACTTAACTGGGCATACCACAGTCGGTAAATCAAAGTCATACTATTGTGCTGTATGGGCAGAAACCACAGCAGGCCGTGCTGGTAATGACTTGGCCATTATGGAATTCTTAAACACAGTTTCCAGTGTAACATCTTTGTGCATGAAGTTCAGCCTTCCTGGACACTCTGCAGTACAAGAGGTAGATAACATGCACAGCCAAATTGGAAAGCACCTCTTGGCATCAGAGTACTACTCACCCATCTCTATTATCAGGATCCTCCTGAAGGTGAACAGGAAAAAACCATTTAAAATAATTCAGCTGAAACCTACCTCGTTCAAAGACTTCAAAAAAACCTCAGAATGCTACTCATTCAAAGAACTCCCTTTCTCCAAAGTAGCACCCCTCTCCTTTGCGCCTCACTCCACAAATACCATGTACACAACTACTCTACTGCAGAAAGTGTGAGTATTAATGTTGAACCCAAACCAAGAACCAGAGCCGCACGTGCTCGGCCATTTATGCCACCTGTTTCAAGTCTCTTAAATCCATCATGCTCGTTGACAGAAGCAAAGAAAAAACACTTACAAGACATGCTGAAATTCATGCCTCTTATTGACAGAGAATTTTACAGAAGTCTGGGATTTGTCTAAAATTACTGAAGCATCACTTCATGTCTTTTCTTTTGTATCAGACTTGTCAATCAAACTGTAATAAAGCTTTCACGTTCCATCTATGCAATGTTTTGTATCTTTTAATGCAGAATACCTTGTAATTTCTTTGTATTGTGTTGATAGTCAGTGTAACAGAGTTCTATCCGAAATTTCAAAACAGCTTTGTTCGTTCCGTATAACTCCAAACATAAAAAAATATGCTCAGATGTGTCAGTATAGACATAATGCATCCCCTGCATGAATATCAATGAGCTACGGTTATTTCAAGTGCGGTTTCTTAACCCTCAAAACTTCAATCCTCATTTTCTCGAAACAACCTAAAAGCAATATAGAACCCTGTAATTCTCAACCCGCGATTGGTATCATTCTCAGAAAGTACATTATTCTGTATACAAGCTATGTTTAGGTATTAACATTGGTATCATTCTCAGAGAGTACATTATTCTGTATGCAAGCTATGTTGAGGTATTAAATTGGTATCATTCTCAGAGAGTACTCGTACATTATTCTGTATACAAGCTATGTTGAGGTATTAACATTGGTATCACTCTCAGAGAGTACATTATTCTGTATGCAAGCTATGTTGAGGTATTAACATTGGTATCATTCTCAGAGAGTACATTATTCTGTATACAAGCTATGTTGAGATATTAACATTGATATCATTCTCAGATAGTACATTATTCTGTATACAAGCTATGTTGAGGTATTAACATTGGTATCATTCTCAGAAAGTACATTATTCTGTATACAAGCTATGTTGAGGTATTAACAATGGTATCATTCTCAGAAATGACAACATCTCTGTTCAAGGTAGGTATAACGACAAACTAACAGTAATATCATTCTCAAAAATTACAGCATTCTGTGTTCAAGATAGGTATATTCAGGTTCTAACACTGGTATCATTCACAGACATTACATCATTTTGTGTACAAGGTAGGTATAAGGAGGTACTAGAATTAATATCATTATCAGAAGTTACATCATTCTGCGTACAAGGTAGGTGTTATGAGGTACTAATATTGATATCATTTCGAGAAATTACATAGTTCTGCGTTCAAGGTAAGTATAATGAGATACTAACACTGGTATCATTCTCAGACCTTACATCAGTATGTGTACAAGTAAGTTACTAACACAGCAAGTCTCGTCCAATAGTCGATGTGTTAACTTATGTTATTTAGACATCAAAGAATCAACAGTTAGGCATAATTTGTCAAGTCCTAGGCCTAGGATTATGTACAGCGCTCATTGATCATTCTTAACTTGCCAAATATTATTTCTGGAAAGGCGATGTGCTCGCCTTCTGACATCTACCAAAGCTGAAAATGTGCTGGAAAGAGACCCTATATCCTGAATTAAACTTCAAGTAAATGAATATGTTGGCGCATCCACTTGCACATCCCGTAACAAGGACAATGCTGGCGGTAGTGTCAAGAAGGTTTCCATAATCATTAAGCTGAGGAAAGATGACTCTAACAAATCCGATGGTGAATTGTGTTATCGCTGTGAACAGGTAGACTACAGCCACCAAGAACACCATCTGTACCAGCATTCTCTCTTTAGTGGACAGAGCTGTAACGGATGGGTTGGTACCCGTTGAGGAAACTGTGCGTATTCGGGATGATTGTGTCAAGCCTCTGAGCATCAGAACTGCACAAACAAAGACACAACTTTGGCTTACCATCGACAATGCTATGGCAAACATTATGTCGTTCAACCACATAAATTTATCATTCAAGGCTGTATGAACCCAGGCGAATATGGTCGTATTACTCTCGCTATCAAAGTACCATACCATTTCATGGGTAATAAGTATCGGGATGTAGTTAATACTTACAAATAGCGCAATCCCAAGGATGACGCCCCGGGTTGTCTTGATATTAAAAATGGTTTTGAATTGAAACGGTAAAGTCACACAGACACATCTTTCAATAGAGATAAACACAGTAAATCCTGCAGCTAGGTCACTAAATAGACAACGCGTCCAAGTCAACAGCACTTTAAGACCCGGTAGTTTGAGGGGCACATCTGATGTAAGCTCCACGGCAGTGCTCAGGCTGTAGCCCAGAACAGAGACTGCTGCGCTGAAATCGCAGACTGCCAAGCAGAAGAGATTCAGGTTCATGCATTCGTTCAGCCCTTGGTACACAAAAATGACAAGGTTGGCCATGTTGGTTAAAATGCTCAAGAAGGCCAATACAGTGGCTAAACAGGAAGTCAGCCAGATATCTATGAACAGCTGGACTTCATTGCTGATGAGATCCGCACTGTCAGAGAACACGGAGATATTGGTCATTGCAGTTGTGTTGAATGTTTCCTTGTCTCAATTCGAAATCAAAATTGTCAGGATAATTTTCAGAGCGTTTCCAGTTTGGCAAGTGTCAGATCAGGTGGTTCGTCAGCGTTTTGTACGTGTGTGAAGTATGACGTTCCTTCACGTCGTTTCCTTGAGATGTAAATCTGTTTTTATAAAACAGTAATGTCTAAATTAATATTTTAATGTCCAAAAAATAATACTTTTCTTTCTTTTCTGTAAAACCAAAAAACAAAACAAAACAAAACAAACAAGCAAACAAACAAACAAACAAACAAACAAACAAACAAACAAATAAACAAACAAACAAACAAACAAACAACAACAACAACAAGCACGACGATGACGACGACGACGACGACGATGACGAAACAGAAAATTCAGGAGGACATCTTTCAAAGTATATTCCTATCATGCGACTAAAATTTAATGGTTAAAATAAATGTCAATAGTCTTTAAAATTTCACTATCAACCCAATAATCATTCTGAGAAAATTTGAAACTAAACACAGCAGTGTTTAGAAAGGTTCCCTGCACATAAATTTATAGCTTTTTTTTTTTTTTCTCAAATCTACCAGTTTCAGTTTCCACAAAATTCGCTCTTGGCGATTTATATAATATTACTGGAAATGTCTGATGTGCATCATAGTCATTATCGCGCATGTTAGAATAACAGTTGAGAGATATTAGTGTCTATGAAATTTTCGTTTTAACAAATCAGCTGTCCTATATAGAAATATTTGCGGTTTTCACGCTTCGTTGTACAATGACAGAGCAAAACTTATCATTTTTTTTATCTTGAAGCAGTGATGCCATTTCTTTTAATATGACAATTCAGAGATATATTTGCACAATACTTTTTGTCCACCCTTTTACTTGTAATATCCGACCTTGTTAACCTTCTTTGCTCCTTGCAAAATGGATTATGCCAGTGAATGGCTTTAAATTATCTTCTCAAACTGTAGAGCTGCAGTCATTCGTTATGTCGGCATTCTCGTCCTCTATTATTTAAGTTTAAGCTGGAAGCATGAATGTTTCAGAACGTCTCTGAGTACTATTCCTGGCTCTGTCTACTGAGTTTCATTGCTTTGAAACGCCTATAATAGCCATTAGTCAGCTCGCAGAAATCAAGTTAAAACATCCATTAAAATGTCAATTATGACTTCTTCTGGGCAGTAAAATTAGCTGCCCTTGAATTTAATGCATTGAGCATAATACTATTCACTGACCTGTCGACTGAAAATTCTGTAGAAGTGTTGTATTTTTTCCCGCGAGAATTTATTCGTCCCGAAAATTCAGAAATATTTTAGTTTACCCTTAGTGCCTGACGAGAAAAGCTTCGCTTTCGAATATTTGCAATAAAGTTTTAGTATCTCTTTACTTTTAGTTAATTATTGCCGTTTTCAGTGCACTTTGAAAGACAAAATATACAATGTAATCTGAATTACTTCCTGCTTCTATAGGATCCTGCACTATCTGAGATTTTTGTTACTAATAATTTTCTTTTACGTCAACTTCTTTTTACTTGTGTGCAGCTCTCAGGACACCTTAGACAGTAGTTACGTGTTCTTATCAAGTTATAAACAAAACAAGGAGGAACAAGCTCTTAAGCTACATGTAGGTAATGGAGTCGGTCATGCTTGTCATGACCTTGCAAGAAACTGGTGACATACCGTGAAGATGGTACAAGTTACTGGACTTTTTTATGGATATGTTTCTTTATTGATATGCTTTAAACCAAACATAAAATACAAAGAAACACTGATAACTATCACTTCAGACAATATGCCATTAACTGTAACATTCTTCAGGAAGGATTGGAAAATAGGATAATTCGTCATATAATGACAGACATACTCAGGATGTGAATCCCTTGTTTAACAGTGGAAGAAGAAACTGCCGTTTAGTGGTGGTGCTGGCTATCAATTGTAATGACAGACATACTCAGAATGCGAATCCCTTGTTTAACAGTGGAAGAAGAAACTGCCGTTTAGTGGTGGTGCTGGCTATCAATTTCAGTGTTACCGTCTTGTGATGTGCTGTATCAATAATGGTATAATTTTGGTATGCGCGAGAATGTGGTTTAAGAGTGCAGACTGATCATTCTTCAATATGAGTAATCCGTATATTTGAACTTCCTAAGGTCGTATCATTACCAGCCATTTCCAAAATTTGAAATGTGGTTTAACAAACTCCCTTATTACAGTTTCAAAATTATCAGATGAAAGATAATGAGTCAGCCTCGACAGTTTCTGTTGAAACCATCCTTTGATGTTCCTAGAATGATATTTTCCACACTGCTTTGAAAATATAGAGTACAGGCTTTTATTTCTACCATAAACCTATCAAATATTATCAGTGCTTGCCTCGGCAACTGATAATTTAAATCTACTACCTTGTAGTTATGAACATTTAAGAACGTTTAAATTTCGTTCAACAGCAACAAGTCTTTGTACCATTTAATCTCACTTTTTCAGAGATTACTTTATGGAACTCGACGATCAGGCGCAGTTTGTGTATAGTATGTGTATACGTGCAGGTGTAAGCCTGCATTACTGATATCAGTTATTCTGATGGTATGAATGCATTAATATACTAATGATAAAATAATATTTGATTGTGCCTAAAAGTGCATATCTATATCTGTGTGACACACTTGTGCTTTGTGCTATTATTGTTAATCTACTATTGTAAATCGTGTACAGTTATTACGGGTGAAAAGCGAGAACTCACTTTAACACTTGGATATATCCTCGTGTGGTAGATATTGAAGCTCTGCTTTGCATAATGATTTGTTTTACGTTGTGGTGATATCTTTTAATTAGCATTGTAAAACTCTTACAGCAAAGATCTTTGAAGATTAGCGCCTCGTATCAATGAATTTTGTTATTGTTGTTTATGTTACTATTGTTGGTGTTGCTGCTGGTGTTGTTATTGTTGTTGTTGATGTTGTTGTTGTTGTTGTTGATAGTAATGGTGGTGATAATGTCGAGGTTTCAGAAATCTCGAATAAAAAAATAGAGTGCAGTGCTATTCTTCTAGTTCTTCATTTTTAAAAAGCCTATTTTGTTCTTACAAGAAAACCTGTGACAAAAGTATTTTCTCGCAAATGATTTGTTTTGTTTTCTTTCGACTGCAATCGAGGTTTTTGGGTGTTTAAATTGAATATATTAAACATAAACCCCCTTTTTGATATTTCCACTCTTTTCCACGGAGCTGTTCAGGAAGTGGAAGTTTGAAGAGCTAGACTATGATGTGAAACAAATTCTCACTCTAGGTGAACATTTTATTAGTTTTAAATACGCGACAAGTTGTTTACAATGAAGTTGTACTCTTTACAAGAGGCTAGCTTTTCCACTCGGTAGTGTGATTTTCAAAACACATTCATTTGCTGGTTGGATTGTCATTTTGATTCACTGTTGCCTTGCCTTGCCTTGCCTTTGATCTCTGTCATTGAGCTACTGCTCTTGGAATGACCCGTGATGCCAGTATGGTAGGCTGAGGTATTTTGAAGTTGAGTGGAGGTTGTTAAGGTGATTCACTGTTAAAAGCTCAATAAAATGTGGGGTTCTTCTTGTTATTTAATATTCTATTCTGACTGACGCCTGCTCTGTGTACAAAAGTCAGTTGATGTTTAAAATTAAATTAATCATCCAATCTCTCAGACTGTTAAGTTTATGAAAATTGCTCGGTAATTTCCAGTGTTCCAACCAAGAGTGAATATTTTCTTTTTTATTTATTAGGTTTAATGTCTTATTTTAGCATAGCATATTTACCATACACTGTCATATTAAGAACATACCACAGGGTCAAGCTGAATCTATCTCTAGAGTGTGTGTGTCGAGGGAAGGGGTGGGGGAAAAGAAGGCGCGGGGGCGGGAGTGTATTAGGTCTAATATCTTATGCTTAAGTGAGGAGGAGACGATGCTGGTAACATGCTCTCTGCTTTGATATTCTAATGTTGTATTTGTATTGTATGAATTCTATAAAGACGTTGCTTAGCATTTGAATAATTCTTGTCAATGTGTGGGCATGATTTAGATATTTTGTAAAATGCAATTATTTGAAAAGGGTATTAAAATGCTGGATAACCTCTAAATCTGCTGTTCCGTCTTTCGTTGCGTCATATCTTACCGCAAATCATGGCCTAAGTCGTTTGTCACATTTCTAAAATAATGTAAGGGAAAACAATTTTATAACAAAGAAATAAGGATCAGCGTGTTTCTTCGCAAATGAAATTTTTACTGGAAAGTATGGGCTTTTTAATTTTTTTTTTAAACAAGTCAGGAAGGTCTTTTATGTCATGAACAACTTGGTTCTCATATTTCAAAATTGCCTAACTTTGACTTGGGCTATTTTCGAAATGCTATGATTCTGTGCTTTGTCTGACTATATCCTGTCTGCCTCAGTAAAGACATAATGTGACACGAGAGGGCATTTTACAGAGATCTATGTTTTCCTTTCTGTCAAGATGAGGCTTAAATGTCGCTACATAAAGAACTGAGATAATGAATGGTTGTGAGATTAGTTGACTGCGACAATGGAATATTGTTCTTTAGTTTAGTGTATCTGCAGTTATTTTGTCTGCGTAAGTACTTGCTATGCATTCAGTGTTTGATTACCCATGTGTCATTATGTATCCTGGGTCCAAATGAATAAATTGAAATTGAAATTGAATTGTGATTTTCTC
This sequence comes from Ellobium chinense, assembly GCA_033807755.1. Lineage (NCBI taxonomy): Eukaryota > Metazoa > Mollusca > Gastropoda > Ellobiida > Ellobiidae > Ellobium > Ellobium chinense. The sequence goes on from JAWQUT010000061.1 coordinate 429,066, forward strand.
CCTCTTTTTAAACACTGCATATCTCCAGCCTGAATAACGCGAACTCAAAAACATTTTCACCTGATGAAAATAACACAATAAGGCTTTTATAACAAACCAATGCTGAATTAAGCCTCATTTCGATGACTGCAAAATAGAACTATACAATAAGATACTGGGGCTCTGGAATGAGAAAACGAGGGTGGAGCGGCTCAGCCGAATGGTTACGGCGTTGGACTATACTGTAGTATATCAAAAGGTCGTAGATCTGTTCCTGATCACGGTCATATTGTAAGTGCCTTGGGAAAGCAATTTCATTCACATTTTCCTCTGGCCACCCGTCTATGACATGGATACCTGGCCATATGACGTGGAAGATATTAGAAAGCTAGTGATCATAGCCTGTCAATGGCATCGGCACTGTATGTTCCCTGGAGTTAAGGAAGCCATTGGGTGATCAGGCCTGCTGGGGTAATAATAGTGTGAAGTCGTGTGAGCGGGCATTAGCCTGGAGATGGGAATCATAAACCGCATTATTATTATTATGATCCACTCTAACTCTGTGTTTTTCTTATACCTCCTATCTGGATACATTTCGTGACCAACTGTCTATTTAATGGGGATAATGAATGACCTTTGGCATTTGGTGTCCAGTCTGGCAAGAACATGGCGCACAAATGGCACAGTCCAAGCTAGGACCCTGAAAGGCTGGTTCTGAGGAGCTTGTTTGTGTCCCCACAGCCCATTATTCTCACAACCTACCCTTCTCATGATTATATAGCCCTATATTCATGGGGACATGATGCTGAAGATCGCAGCAGATGAAGAACCAAAATCATGGAATGTTTAACAAGATACGAGCACGGGAACATAGAACTGTGGGAATATAGGGATAACCTTCTCGTTCTGTGTGACTTAAAAAAAAAAAAAAAGCTATGGAATTCCTATGTGCGTGACATGTAACAAGATTATAGATATCCCAGAATATTATAGAACAGAAGTTTGTGTGTTTTTAGACACTCTAATACATTGAACTCAAACTGAATCCGGAAATTCCGGCAAATTTCGTATACAATAGCCAAGAACTCTCCATACTGCTTGGCTCGAGTTGGAGATTAAAGGAAAAAAAGCAAATCTGTGACAGTCCGGGGACACATAATTGTCTAGGATTTTTTATTTCTATGTGTGCTCTCTTTTTTTTCTAAGCCTGCCCCTCACACGAAACCAAGCTTTAAGCGGGAGCAGCCTATGATAATGACATGAGGAACGTCAAAACAGTCGGATGTCGGTGTCAGATAGCCTAAAATGCCTAGATGGGCAATATTATGGGTCTCTCCAACGGATCTATATATACTGATGGTCAGGGACAAGAATCGGACCACATAGGTTCGGGAAATTTTGTAAAAGAAGTCGAGAAGCTAACATACTCCCCAAATTTACGCACACCCATTGCAAATGCAAACTCTGTTGTCAAGCTTATTCCTTCTCCTCACCCCCACTATTCTCTCTATCCCCTCCTTTTCACGTTCAGTATTTCAGCCACAAGGAAAAAGAAGAAAGATATTCTCATCCCTGGCTGGTCTACCGTTCCAGGGTCTGCATGAAGAGAAAGGAATGATAATTCCAAATACATTCATAGAATTAATAGTTCAAAGAAATCGGGTGTGAAGTGTGAGATTTGTGAGGGAGAGGTGGGAGAGATAGCTCTGTGATACTTTGCTGTATTTTGTTTGCATTTGTGGGAAGATCGGGAGGGGTGTCTGTCTATGATGAGAGAAAAGTGCTGATCAGCCTCTTCAACGCCCAGGTTCCCGTCAATCAATGTTGGAAGTCTTACCTGCTCAATACATCGTTCATATAGGTAATTAGATAAAAACTCGTCACCTCAGTTAACAAGTGTTCTTTCTGTAAGATGAGATGAGATGAGATGAGATGAGATGAGATGAGATGAGATGAGATAAGATAAGATAAGATGCAACTTTATTGTCCATATACCATGTGCATAAGTATGGTCGATCGCTTTTGTTTTTTAGCAAAATTAAGAGTGCAACATACAGCCAATATGCATTGGACTAACTCATTAATAATTAGACACACAAATGTAATTACTACTACGCACACGCGCGGGCGAGCACGCATTCACGCATGCGCGCGCACACACACACACACACACACACACACACACACACACACACACACACACACACACTTTAAGAGCTTTATTGATATTCTTGGTTTTTGACAATATCATGAACAATCCAATGCTATCCTATATAATCAAGTAAACAATGCAATCGATGTAGTTATTACTTGACAAACAGGCTTTCCTTCTCTAAAAGATCCAGTTGATGTAATAACAAATACATGTATGTCTAATTTCTCCTTTCGAGAACACTAGCAATTTCGGCGCCTGATGTTTTCTTATAATTGATCCCCAAGGGTCCAGTAAGCAACAGAACCATTTTACTGTTAGAACAGCAAGTATGGAAACATTTACATGTCATTTCATTCTAGGATATATATATGCCTCACTGACAATATACCCTTAAAAATAGCTTTAGCGCATTTACAATACATACAGAGTCTATTGATTTTTGCTTATATTTCCTGAGACACTATTTACAAGAAGTATTCCGTACTAAGACCTGCTCGATCGACCTCCCAGCGAGAGTGCTTGAGATGTTGACGCCTATTGTTTTGAAGAACAAAAAAATTGAGTATCCACGGAGGAGAGGTGCATCGCCCCCTCCTCCCCCCGGAGTAAGATACTGTTGGTATAGAATTATAATTTATTGAAGTTTAGGCAGTTTGTAGGTAGGTTTCAAACTTGCAAGACATGTCCTATGCTGGTAATAAAGGACCAAGGGAAGTTATTTGCTTAACAGCCTGATAAATCCACATTATTTTTTTTTCACAAAATTAAACCGCCCACACTTTTCGCGTGAACGTTTTGAGAAAATAAAGCAGAAGTGTCGAGATTTTCATCCTGCGCCTGCCGCCATTACTGGTGCTGCGTGACGTCAAAACGCTAGGTTGGCTAGCATACAACTGGTCCGGACAGTTAGTACATGCATCTGCACCAATCGTCTACTAGCTTCTTTCGCTTTATGACGTTACGCAGCGCATGTAATGGCGGCCTATAGTGGATAAAATGCCTAACTTTCCAGGAATGTTTTCTCAGCAGTTGTCAGGCGGAAGGAAAATGTACGCAGTTTCAAGTTTTGAAAAAAAAATAATGCGGATTTTTTTTTTTACACTGTGAAAGCATACACATATATTTTTTTATCTACCCCTGTCCCTGTAAGGATTATACATCATTCACAAATCGATACACATCTTAAGTTAACCTCAAAGAAAAATCAGTGCTCCTCCATAAACATTGTATGTACAGCCCTATTCCGGAGTTCATTAGGATACAGCAGCTATTTCTCTTGGACTTCCGCTCCCAACACTTCAACACCCTGCCAAACAGTCAATAACAATAACTTCATTATGCGCAGGTATTCTAAGTATAAATGAATATACATAATACATGCATTAGATGAACACATAGTTCACAGACTGTAAATAAGAATGACAGTTATTCATTCATCCACCTAATCTATGGCATTGCCAGAAACCGAAATCGAGACATGGTGTACCAAGCCTTGATTTATTATGTTGCAAAACTGGATAATGTAAGTCATAGTTTTTGGATTGTGAAACGGCTGCCTGAATGGAATTCCACTCCGACCTACCCAAAGCTAAAGGTAGAATCCTGTGGCTAGAATTGCTAGAATTTACACTTGACATAGATGAATCCAATCACCAAAACATTATTGGTGAGAAAGTTAACTTGGCTCACATAACCATAATGTCTAAACTCAGGCGAGATAATTATCAATATTTTGACCGCGATCTAAGTTACCCTGTTGAATTGATAGAATATAGTAGCTAAAAACACCATTTCGTTGGCTGTCTCTCGTTAGTGGAGAGGGTGGCCTGTTTCCCGGAAAGATAGGTATGTCTTGATGGATCTATGCGTGCTTGAAATGGCTATTTCAGATCTTTAAGCATAGGGCAGCACAAACAAACACAGTGCTGACAAACTATTTCCAGTATGACAGCAGATACATCCTGATTACAAGCTGCAATAGACACTTCTTAACTGGCAAACTCCAATGCAGTCAATTCCGATTTAAGCAAAATAACAGTGTGATTGGGTCATCCAAACTCGAATCCGAAAATTCAAAGTGCATCAACCAATAAAAGCCAATGTAACAGATCATATCAGCCAATCGTATTCCTCTGACAACGAAAAAGTAGAAAGCGGAAGTAGTGATTGCTAGAGTTGTAGCTTGCGATGCCCAGATGATTGTGAATGCAACAATAACCACAGTGGTTCATTGGTACCTGTTGGTGAAAAGTAGGATGACTGTTTGGGACCTTTGAGCATCAAGGCAACTCAGATTAACACATTAGCAAGCCGTTGTTGCTATGACGTGTTTGCACGGTGCAGTTACGAAATTGGAGGTTTAATTCTGTTTAGAGCCAGATGTACACAGCCGCGTTCCTGTCCCCAGTGTGTTTCCATGTCATTCTGTAAGTAGAAAGCAATGGAATACTGTATAAATTAATGATACTGAAGAGGACATATAGTGAATCACGCTTTATACGAACACGTCCTGTACGTAAATACGGATACTGAGTACATATTTTTAGTCCAAAATTTTCCTCCCTTTGTTTCTAGTAATTATTTTCGGCTGATACGTACGCGTAAAAAGACATGTTGATCTGCTTTTTCTCCACAAACATATCCTCATTCTCTCGTTAACAACACAAAGCACTCGAGACGGCTTCTGCGTGCAAAACTGGACTTGTGAATCGGTAAGTCTTGAAGATATCAGCGACTTTTTTTTTCCTTGTGAGAACTGATAAGATTGATTCTCCAGTGTCTCTGTTTCCAATTGTATGAAACTTTATCGGAAATTTGCTCTGATGGAGACCGGCATAATTTACTTGCAGTCATAGGCCTTGTGCCTAGCATAAGGAATCATCTCTATTTAATTTAATGACCCCCTCCCTCAGAAATGTGATCCACACTTAAATTCATTTCAATCAAAACTTCGATATGCATCGCATATGAACGTGTTATGGACATGTAGGACATTCGTTAAGAATCGATATAAAAAATATGGGTTCAATGTGGTCATGTTATAAGCGCCTTGGGAAAGCACTTTATCTAAATTTTCCTCCGTCTATTCGTCAGCCTACGCGGCTGAAGTGAAAGATATTTTTCGAATGAAAATGATAACTGCCTGAATACTGCAGCGGCACTGTATTTTCTCTAGGGAGTTGAGGAAGTTTCTGAGTGATCTGGCCTACTGGGACAATCATAAAGCAAAGTCACTTGAGCAGGCAGCGCCAAGATATAACATTTATACGCCTCATTATTATCATAATGAGTCTGTTTTTGTTTTTTTGTTCACACTTGCCATATTATTATAGTAGAATATGGTTCTGGCTTGAGCCGAGAATGTATTTTTGTGAATATATCTTATCAGTTTATGTACTTGTTTCTATAAAAGCTCATTAGCTGCGAAGCCTGACGTCATGATGAAAAGTGGTTAATATTTTCAAGCTAGTCTCTTAATCAACTGAACGTGTAAACTTTTCATGCATTGTTTGAGGGAGGTTGCCTTTGATGGGCACAACGAATCTGTAATATAGACACACTAGGCCCATGGAGATTCAGAAACACATGGCAGGTGACGCAGTGATCAAGATATGGGATTTAGAAATTTACTGGAGATATACTTTTCCATAAGACTTAGAAATCTCCAAAAAAAAAAAAGCTATTTTTTTTAAAAAAATTTTTTGACATATTCTACTCGGCTACAACATTCTGGCAAATATCGACATTTATAACCGTTTGATCTTAAGTCCACTCGGGCAAGCGAAACCCCACTCGACGAAGGAATGTTTTCTTGTTCTTGCATATGAAATCATTCGGATGTTTATCAGTTCAACTTCCCTATGAGCATTTTAAATATAACATGGAGGATCTCGAGTGGGCATTTGCAGTGCACAAAGTTTGACGACTGAAAAGGTCTAGAACTAGATGTAGTTCTACAGAGGATCATACGATCATCTGTAATGTTTTGAATCCTTAATATGAGACAAATAGACGCTCAAAACTGCTAGTTCACAAAGAAATCTGCACACTTTGCAGTGAACTTCTTGAATGCAATGACAAAATTACAATCGTAGAGTCTGCACAAGAAAGTCTTACGAATTTCCCGCTTCCAGCCGAAGGTTAAATACGTTTTCGAAAACGACAAATTGGTTAAGGTACTTCATTATCCACAGAAAGCAACACTGTACTGCACGCTCTCTTCATGACTCTTTTTATGTCAAAAACTAGCCAAGAAAATTCTGTGAAGCAAATGACAAAATAAGAGAATATATTCTGAAGTTCGATTTTAAAGAGGAAATGCGATAATCCGTTACCAGTCGGAAGAGAAGAAAATGCTCGGATTTGCAAAATTTAATCAGGATGATTTTAGAGAAATTTGAGTTACCGGCATAGAAAATCATATTCCACGGCCGTATACAATGTAGGGGTGAACCGAAGTGCGTCGCTGTATTAAGTTAGCATCCACATGGTAGAATAGCACACCAGTCTTGCAAACTGGGATCTGGGTTCGTGTCCTGGCAGGCATTAGATGTTTTATATACTGTATAATTTGTTCATGTGTCTTTCAACATTTCTTTTAAAAAATTATGTCTTTCACGGTGATTATAAAAAATCCCTGCGGGAGGGAGAGAAGCAAACTTTCTAAGTTTCAGGAGCCCAACTGTAAAAGCCTCTTTGAGCCATCAAATAAAAATTTCACCTCGAACCAACGAAGTTCCGAGATGACCAAAGGTTGTCCGCAGGTCTGGTGCCCCTAATGTGCTCAAATTATACACTGTTTACAGTGAGGATGCTTCATTTAGACCTTTCACTTTTAACTCAGATGAAAAGGGGCTTGATATTTGTCTTCTTTTGCAGATCACAGGCCAGCTCAAATGAAGTTCGCTGAAGCCACCGGGAAACACTGCCTGCAACAATTATATTGTTTACAAATTTAGGACCGAATTTCACCACCTTTGCTGTGTGGTTTCATTTATAGCTTATTACAATCTTACAGATTTTATTCTCTGCCCTTACTGACCTTGATAGCTGGTTTGAGTTATGTTCTCTAACCAGTTAGGCCCCTGCAACCTTAATAAAACCACACTTCATTTTCTTTGCCTGTAACCTGCCTTTCTATTTACAGTAGTTACACGGCGTTATCGGCAGGGTGTCTCATGAGAGACAGACCAGATATGACATACATCAGGGAGTCGCAAAAATAAACCGATACCCACCAAATCCTTAATATCTCCTACAAGGAAAAAAAATGACTTGAAATATGTCCGAAGATCTACCATTTGTCAAAATTTCATTAAAATGCGCACCAGATTACGCATTTTATGTCATTTTGAAATACTGTATAACCTACATCTAAAACATCTCGACTTTTTTTCTGTGGGGGTCAAAGGAGAGCATTTCAGCGACACAGGCAGTGGTTTCAACAAGATGGGGCCACACCCCAGACGGCTCAAAGGACCCTTCAGTGGCTGCAAGAAAAATTCGATGACAGACTGATTAGCCGACGAACACCAGTGGAATGGTCCCCTCAGATCTGAATCTCCTCGACTTTTGTCTGTGGGAGTTTTGTGATGATATTTGACGTTTCACAAATTTGCGTTATTTTTTTTAACTAGAGGTCTATTTTGGAAAATGTCATAGCCAACAAATTTCAATACATTTTATTCAAACTTTTTACGATTGTATTTCATTGTACATTTAAACATATTAAAAAGTTTCATTGTGGGAGTTATTAGGTTTTGGTGGGTATCGTTTTTTTTTTTTTTGCGACACATGGTAGTAAAATAAATTTGCACACCTTAGCGACACACTTGGTGATGAGTATATATTACCCTAGATCCATTCAGACACTCTCTTTCTCGGCACATCATCATAGCTGATGACCACCCAAGCATAGAACATTCTGTTATAGACGGCAGTGCTCAAAGATCAGAGATAACCAAGAATGACATCGGTTTCATCGTGGAAAGTATAGCAAAGAAGCACTGATAACATTAAGCAATGACCATAAACTCATCAAGACCTGTGAGTTGTTTTGTCATGAGTACATGATATAAAAGAGCGAGAGAGGTTGGGAAAAGGAAGACGGGGAGTGCGAGCAGTTAGAAAATGTGTTAGAATACAGACTAAGCTAATACCGGTACATGGATGTTAGGGAGCGATATTCGGGCGATAGGAATGTTTGTAAGGATCAAACAGCTGGGAAGTCAAACGAGGCAGCTCGTCAGAAACCCGGTCGTTCATGATTATAAAGTTTTACTTTTGTGACCTCATGACCAGATAGAGAGCTGACGAGTATATTATCTGCCATTTAATATTACTCAAGGCAGTCTCTCAGGCACTATCTCTCAATGTAAGCTATTTGCATTAGCGCCTGTAACTGAAATTGGGAGCAGCCCCGAGGTAACAGCTTGATATACACTGAGTAAACATATGGTCTCAATAAGTGAGGGGTGTGGCTTGAGAACAAATTGATGCAAAATTCTTTTCTGACGACAGCACAACGGCTCGAGTAATCATATTTCTAGTCACACACTACGACATAAGTCACATGTGTCAATGCAATAGGAAATAGCTTATATGAAAGTGCATCTCACTTTTCATGATGAAAAACGCCTGGTGATCCCTCTCACAACTAAAAATTTTTGTCTGAACATTATTTAGCAATATCTACCATATTATGATCTGAAATCTCATAAAAGTCCAATGAAAAGACTTAAGAGACACTAACCCGCTGACTGCAGTTAATGTTGGCATTTGCTAGCACACCTCTGGCGGATTTGATATCTGGTATGGGACTATCTTTTGAACTTTGGCAAATTATAATACATGTATAAAGAACCACAGGCGACTCAGACTGTATCCCTGGCAATAGCAAGCCGCAAGCGATAAGCGTCACCTGCTGACTATTATGTATGATTATTTTTGTTCGAACTAGTGGATGAACTATGCCACTTTCCAATAGCGAGGGGTTCTAATATTATCGGTAATGTTCTATGAATCAAGAGGGTAAACAAAACGGCCCAGTCTTGTTAGTTCCAGTGCTTCCTGAAAAAAATTATCAGACGTCTAGTCTCCGCCGATACATCTTTTGTTCCCGCAAATTATTTTCGTTGATACCATGTGAAACAAGGCACGTTCTGAACAAAAAACGATAAAAGTATAAATTTGCTCATTTTTACTTATAACTACAGTATAACCAAATACTGCTCCACTTTGACCCCAGAGAAACAAGAATAAGGGTCAAAAGTATGCAAAATATGCTGACGGCTGATCCCCCTCGCATCTCTCCAATCAGCTGTCATGGCGGCTTTCCCAATTTTAAGGCCGCTACTATGGACCTTTCCGGTTTTTGTATGATGAAAGCCTTACGGCATTTTCAGGAAGGCGCCATTGTTTTCAGTAGTAACTTATTTTAGACCAAGTTATGAATCCCATTTGATTTTCATACTTTGTGGCCGACAATAAAATTTTGAATTATTGAAGTTTTGAAAAAAAATGCAACACCTTCTCACATCATTGAGCTCATGAAATATTTATTATTTGTACTTGTACTAAATCAAACAATTTTGGATCACCAATTTTCAATGGCAGACAAAAGATGCCAGTTGACTTTGGAGAGTGGTAACTGTCGCCATTTTTTTTTTCTGTCTTTCGGTCACTAAGTTTGGTCGGGTATCTCTTTTGTGTTTTGAAGAGCAGTTGTACTACAGTATTTCACTTAACTTGATTTTATATTTGATGATTTTCTTTTAAAACGCCGAGCTATAAGCCCATTGTCTACATGATAGGTCTAGATCAACAAGCAGCGGAAAAGTCAATAGCATTTGCCTTAAAAGATGTCGCGATCCCTAGAACATGACGGGAGAGAACGCAAACGTTCTAGTGACAAACTTTTATAGCTATGAAATTCAGCTGCATGGAATGAAACTCGAATCAAATACAATTTTTCTGATTGGATTTGGATGTTATTTAAGTTGAGTGAAGCATTTTGCTATTGGTTTCATTTCTTTCGAAATATTCTCTCACGAATCGTTCGAGTCCGATAATCGACAATCCAATCTAATCAAAGGATGATGCCGTGTGGCATTTTCGCCCCCTCCCTCCCCCCTCCTCCCACCTATAGCACCAGTGCTGAACGCAGCTCTATAACATTCAAATTCAAGAGCCACATAACTGGGTGTAAACAAATCATAAAATGTTGTTGCTTTCTTTGATTTTTTACATCTAAGACATGATCCACGTACTCGCTGAACACTCAAAGTAAAGGCACACCAACCTACAAAACACAACAACATGCGTTTTGTGACCTTTTGACTGCATTCTGTGTCTTCTTCGCGGCGTTCTTGATGTTACAATGTTGGCTTGTACTTTTTTTGTGCATTTGATATACTGTTATTTTTATAATATATACAATGAATTTGGGATTCTCTCTTTCTCTGCTCCTTCATTGGCGTGGATCGTAGATGAACCAGACTTTACTTTAAAGATGAGTTAAGGATCCTGTCTGTGTTTTATTCAGGTAAAATCGGCAAAATTGCACTTCCTTTATTTTTTTAAATTTCTGGTTATTTCAAGATGGTGTGATCCCTGTAGCCAGTCGTAGTCAAACTTTTCATGGAGTAAAAGGTGTTCGTTCATAGTGCGTCTCAATGCGTAGGGCATGCTATGGTCTTTTATTTTTGGCAACTTGGAATTTTACACACTTTTCCACAGGGTACCGTACAAAAAGATACACTGGTCATAATGACGGCCTTCGTATTTTTGCTATTTGGAATATCTGAATTAAGTTTTAAAAAAATAACAATAATTCCGGTCCTTCTACAGCTATTCATAATCCTGGTCCGGCAACGATACAAAATTTCGCCAGCGAAAGTGTCCATTGACGGGAACTACAGCGCTGTTGTAATGCCCTGGGGAAGGCGAGTAGGGCAGATGGGAGAGGAACTGGAAAGACACAAACAATAATAATAAAAATGTGAAGTAGACTTCTGGTATCCCTCCCTTTTTCCCAACCTCTTCCCCTTTCCTAACAGAACCTCAGCTAGTGTTTAATATGTTTAAGGTTTTTATCCCTCAGAAATGATTAAAATGCTTCTCAGCACTTCTTATTAAACTTACTAACAGGAACAACTTTTGCTAATATATAACAGATAACTCGGGCTGAAGAACTTGGGCTCTCTGGATTGCCTCTTTTAACCCTCTAGGACCCGCTATCATTTCTAGTAGTCCAAAAATTCTGAAACTTACAGCCCAAAGACCCATTGACCTAACTAAGACAAATACCGTATACAAAAAGATTCCACAGCCCTTCTGGTGGTTTGTCAAAATCAGTCAAAGGGAGATGAAGCACAATAGCAAGGACACAATCTAGTTAAGCATTTATTGTGGACTTTAGGGGTCTCTAAACATGATGTATCATATTTGATACGCTGGGGCTGAAAGGGTTAATTTTTTTATCGGGGGCAAGGGGGAAACAAATTATAACAAACAATGGACATGACAAATTAATGCGTCCATGCTCCCCGAACAAGAGGACTTGATTATCGATCTCGATCAGTTGTTTATCAATGTGTGGCTGGCATCTGTTTTCGGCCCTGTAGTGGCCTTCCCTCCTGTGCATTAATATAACCAACCTAGCAAGCATCATTATCTTTGCCTACCAAAGGCTGAACGAATCCATGACTTTGAATCTCTTCTCCTTGGCATTCTGCGACTTCTGTGTAGCCATCTTGGTTTTCATACATGTACACCTTGAGTATCGCAGCGGAACTTACATCATTTGTGGCCCTAGAGGGTCTTAAAATGCTGTTGATCTGGCTGCGCTGCCTCTTTACTGACCTCGGTGCCGGATTTACCGTCTTCATTCCTATTAATTAGTAATTAGAGAGATGCATCTGTGTGACTTTTCCCTTCAAATTCAAAACAAAACAGTCTTTAGTAATAGTATTGAAACAACTCGGATAGTCTTAGTGCTGATTACGCTGTTTGTCATTGTTAACTAACTACAGTACATTCCGTTACTTGCTTCTCATGAAATGGCATGGCAGTTTGATGACAAGAGTAACACGACCATATTCGCCTGGATCCGTACAGATTTAAAATAAATGACCGTTTTGTTTGGTTGAATGACTTTATATTTGGAGTGGTACTGTCGGCGGTAAGCCAAGGCTGTGTTTTTGTTTGTAAGTGCCCTCCTGGTGCGCAAAGGCTTGAGACAGTCATCACAAGAGCGAACAGTTTCATCAAGAGATATCAGCTCTTCCGGCAAACAAATATAACCCTCTCGACTAAAGAGATCCGGCTTGTAAAAGGTGTGTTTTTGGTCGCCATTTGTTATCTGTTCACCGGAATAACTCAAGTCATTGTGACAATGTTCAAAATAAGCCGGCATATCCAGGTGGGCCCAGTAACGCGACTTTACATACTATTACCCCAGCAGGAAAGGTCGCTTGATAACTTTCTCAATTGCCTTTGGGCATACAGTGGAACATCAATGTAGAGTACTCATTTTGTAGACATACCATCGGCCATACTGATCCGTTATTACTCCATTAATCCATTATCTGGGTAGACCTCGATTTTAAGCATACCGTAGGCCTACCTCAAGTCTTACTTTTTCCTGCACATAGAATGCATCAAGGTTCTGCATGATATATAAAATGGGCTCGAAATTACATAATGGTGGATTTGTTTGTTTGTTTGTTGGCTTTTTTGGGGGTGAAGGGGAAAAGAAAAGGGGGGTGTCATTCACAATTCTGAAAGATGCAGGTGCAGCAATTTGTGTTGAGAAGACTTTATTTGGCATCTGCACACATTCACATGTGGAATGTGAATGGGAGCCTTCGTTTGTAGAGGCTTCGGAACAAGTACAGTAGTCTATTCAGATACATGTACTCAAGAGCGAATGGGAAAAGGCGCTTGCACGATATCCTCAACTAACCACAACTACTGTCTTAGAATATTGTGGCCACAAATTATCGGAAATTTCCCCGTTTTTGAGGGTTTGATTTAGAAAATTTTGGCAAATACATGTGTACATGGTATATAAACATTTTCTGCAAATTTGGTGCAAATTTTGTCGATTTTGGCCGAACAATGCACTTTTTGGGCTATGATTTCTATTAGTATTATACTGTATTGCGTCAATAGAAACATAGAAAATGTGTTCTAGTTCTACAATCTTACAAAGGTACCGTATCAAACAATGCAACACATTGATAAATACCACAAAGTTACGAGGGTAATTTTGCAAATTTTGGAGCATGTTTCTCACTTTTTACAGGCAAAATTTGTGATTCTTGGTACAAATTTACGCGTTTGAAACTTTTCTGCAGGGATAGAAAGTTGCACAGTTGAAGAGTTTGTGTTTTTTTGCAAATCTCAGGTAATGCACGTTTGTTGAAAAATGGATTGGTAATGTATTTAAAGATCGATGCATTTCTTTACTAATTCATTCAAAAGAAGATTGAGCAAAAAACCTCAATATTGAGCATAAAGCCTCCATTTTCTTGAGAAAAGTAATGCCCTTTGTGAACAAAAAAAAATATATGAAAAACGTTTTCCATTACATTATCTCTTTGAATCAAAACCGTTTATATTGCACACACAAATACAGTGTACTGTATACTGAATTTGCATTAAGTACAAATGTACTGAGTTTGTGCCGCTACCGTTTACATTGCACATACAAATGGTCTGAGTTTGCATCAAAACCGTTAAGAGTGCACACATACAAAAATTTTTGAGTAGTGAGTGTTGGGAAGACGCAGCTCTTTTACTTCGTGTTCCGAAACGCTGAAAGGTCAATAACTTATTTCGCATAATCCTCTTCCTTTTATTTCTAATTTTGTTCAAAGTAAGAACAGTTCTGCCCACTGCATCCTCATTTACAGAGTAAAAGAAAACAAAAATCAACACCCACAGAAGCTTCCAGCACTTTAATATGATTAAAAACGGATCATATTATTATTTTGTCCCCTTTATAGGAAAACAAGCCAAAGAAGAAACAAAAGGATACAAAATTATATATACATTCATAAAAACATTCTGTCTGAAACAAAATTCATAGCATACAGTGATTGTATACCATGAAATTAAATATTCTGAAAACAGTTTGTCAGACCACCGTCAAACTGCAAATTGCATATCAGCCTTACGCAACAGCAGCTTTTAATTCCCAATGTTCCCATCGTTGCTCATTGTTAATCCATTATTTTTGAATAGACTAGATGTCAGCCCAGCAACATGATTATGGGATTTCTGAATACCTCACTACAGAAATTTCAAATCATAAGAACGACTGTACTTAAGGCTTTAAAGCTCATTTGACAAAACTAAATATTTTCAGAGACCCTTTAAAATCGTTTAAAAAATATGTTATTTTACGTACAAGCGATTAGTTCCTTCACTTTTTTTAATCACTTTCTATCCGCCGCCGCCTAATAGCTGTCACAGCTGGACGCAAAGGATTAGTAGCAGGTGAAGGTTTACAGTACTGTCTCACTCTCAGGACGCTGCGGCTGAAGATGCTCTTTGCAGTGGGACTGAAAAAAACGTGGTCATTAAAACAACAACAAATTTCCATGACTAATCAGAAATATAATCTGAGCAGAGTAAAATTCTACTCACTGCCTTCTATTCTCTAGCATTAATTATATCTGTTCAGTAATTGCTGCCTCGATAAATCAGTTTAGATACCATTCTCGTTGACGTATAATGTCATATATTTTTATTACAAGAAAATAAAAGTTGAAGAAAAACTAGAAGACATGCAACCTTTTTATTAGGAGGAAGAAAGTTACGTTCAGTCGTTTTTGACCATATGAACTTATTGATTGGAACCCTGGTGGATTCCGAAAAAAAAATTGTCAAAATATGTTCATATATTATATGACCTAATTTGTGAAATACAACATGATACGTCAATATGAACAATATCACTAACATTATAATAATAACAGCAGCAAAGATGCATAATCATTATATGTCACATGTTACACCGGGTGATGTTAAGGAGCTGGAATTTGACTGTCCTCCTGACATTTTGTAAATTAAGAATGACGCACATAGCATCTATGCAATCACCGGGATGCATGTGCTTTCTCTATGCCATGAACGGCTAAATCAGAAATAAATCATAGTAAAGAGAGCATAATATCTTCACAGGTTTAAAATTCTGAATTCACCGAATTCACAGGACATACACAATAAGATTAGTTTTTTCAGTAAAAATCAGGATGATTTAAATAATAATAAGCGAGACATCACCGGGCCTTCTATATACTGTACAATATCATTCCTACTCATGTTCACTTTATTAAAGTCAAACTGCTCACTTAAATGATTATTCAAAGAGCAGAAAATCTGGCTATAGGATAGAGACTAATAAAGTGAAGATCAGATAATACTGTACCTAACTTCGACATACCACCACCCCAAGGATTGCCACAGAGTGTTTATGACTTTTCCATGAAATTTTCAGATACTCTAAGAAATTTTCCATGATAATAATGTAACTGCCAGCATTACATGAAAACTTGTTTGTATCCAGTGAAACTTAAAAAATATCAGGTATCAAATGTCAGTCTAATTTTCGGCTTTTACCTAGAAGGCTTTTCTATGATGTTTTTGGGATCAGATTTCTACGTCTGTGGCAACCCCTCCCTTCTTCTATCCATCCACTCAGCCAAGTCTTAAAAGAAAAAAAAGTGTAACGAAGGTTTACATAGGACCTCTTGATTGATGTCTCACCCTGTTTTCTATCGTTTCCTGTAAGGTTATAACACTGAAATAGAATTAATTGTTTTCAGAGGAATATGAGCCCATAAAGAGGTGCCAAAATATGCAAGCTTATTCAGGTAATTGAACTACCTCTTATCCTTTCCCTTCCCATCTCCCAGATCCTGTCTAAAATCTCTAGAGGCTACATAGCAAAAATGCATGAGCATAAAACATTTTAATTGGTAATGTATAACACGAACATGATGACTGGCAATTCATAAAGCTGAACACAAACTGGTAACAATTCATCATGAAATGATGTGATAAGAATAATAATTTATATCTTATATTTTTATGAAAAAGTGAAATATTAATAAGTGATTACATCTAATATCAGGTTCGCACCCTGAGTAAATGCACGCACAAAAATATACTTGGATGCTGCATTTAGAGGACCACAACATCAACACCGAACATCTAAAACTTTTTTTTTTTAAATTTATCTTTGCGACAACACCTATTGCTCCTGATTCTTTCCATGCAATTTATGTTGCTAATCAAAGCACTTTCATAATGTAAGTTACATTATTGTCACATTATGTGAACCAAAAGCTGGAAGAGTATGGAGCTACGTAAATAAAAGGATACCTTATTATATCAGTAAAAACAACACAAAAAATCCCTACCATCAAATGGTCTTATATTCTGTACGTTTACAATAAAAATCATGGAAAGTTTTTCTGTGGCAAGAAAAAACCCTACTGAGCATTTTCCAAATGGTGCAGGTTATAGGAGACTGGTGTCCAAAAAGCTACATTAAAATTTTAGAATGTTCAGAAAATAAATTGAGGGGTAGAGGACATACTGAAAAGAGCTATGAAATAAAGCTATCGTTTTACACTAGTAATTATGAAATGATTTACTTTTTCATTGTTATCACAATAAACTAACATTCCGGGCATAACAGCAAGTCCTTTCCGTTTAAGATGTCTCATGAATAAAATAAAAATGTGGACTACCTTCCGTCATGAAAGGACCATTGCAATATTCAGAGATAGTTGCTGCCAGAGTTTGAGTTGCCAAGAAAAGTAAATCAAAACAAACAAAAAAATATATATTTACAGGAAATAAAATCAAGGTTCAAACAAACATATTGTGTATAGATATGGCAAAATTGAAAGGAAAAATGATGATGGTGAGACAATAATATATGTATGCAATTCTGGACAAATGTTCTACAGCAAGATAATGCTACAAAAATTGTTGCAAGGTACATACTAAAATGTAGTATTCAAGAAATTAAAAGTACATGACTAAGTCTAGGGCCGTCACGTGGCCACTGAAAACAATCTGGCAGAATCCAAAGATAAAACATAAGCCTACATTAACACTTTTCGTACACGAGTTCTTCAGACGCTAGCACCAAGTTCTGCTTAGCACCACCCTGAATAAATACAGAACTCACAGTCCAGCTTTCGGCCACCAGATTCTTCGCGAGAATTGAGATCTAGAGGATCAGGCTGCATCAAAACCTGTCTTTCTGGACTCTCCGAAACTATCAGCTGTAAGCAATTTCCACCACATCTGTCATAAAATGACCACTTCCAAGTGAATTTTTGGAGTGTCCTGTCCTCCTGGGCGTCCTGAATAGGAAACATTCCAGTGAAAGATCGAGCGTTTTGAACAAAGTGGACTAAACCAGAGTCCCGTTCTTAAAAACGCTGCCCCTTATTACTTGCGAAGTACTGTATTTCGTGGCCTGAGGAGCATCGGTTTAATGAAAATGTCTCCCTTGTTGGACTGCTGAGATACAGGTGGGATATGACCACTGTGGAAGAAACTCGTCATAGTTTAATGACTCCCCCTAAATCAGAGAAACATGTGGTTCCTACGTTCTCCTTTAGAGGCAAACTGAAACCGAGCACCTTCATTACGGTACTACAAGAGGGATCGGCATTTTTCTTCTTGAGCATTTTCACTCTTTTACTCTTTACCTTTTGCCGGATAAGAAAATGATAGATAGCGTGACTTAGTGAACGGTAATGTCACTTTTGACCACTTATATGTTTTATTTTTACATTTAGGATTGCTAGGACACCTATCTGACTTATGTGATGACCAATAATAGATAAGATGGGTGTAATACGTGTTGCTTGACTACTATAAAACTACAATACCCAAATTTCTTCACTTGCTGTGATGTGGTTTAATGATGAACTGTGAAATGAAAGATGGTAAAGATGTGTAGATGTTTAATAATATATGAGTCATCACAGAAGTGCTTAATTTTTATTTAAACTTTAGTAACATATTTACAGAATGGAACATAACATTGAAAATCGCTTTTCCAAGTATCCTCTCGAAATATACATATAAAATGTGACAACAGAAAAAAAATGTTAAAAATGTTGTTTCCTCTTTAGTCCAAATCAAAGCAAGATTAAAGTGTTTTATTTTCATCAAACATGATTTAAGATTGATATAGGCTATCTCTAGAATTACAGACTACAGTATTTCGAAAGCGCTATTCTTATAACAAAATAAGATCGAGGCATTTATTAAAATTAATAAATCTATATATAAAAGTGGACTTGGGGAGCTATGTTCAGGAACTCCTCCACCTAACCTACGCGTCTGAAACTTCGCAGGCGTCGAGAGCATCAATGGGGTCAGGACCTAATATGTATAAAAAAAATCGACGCCAACTGCTTTCCCCGATTTGACAGAAAATTTAGTTTGTACCGCATGAAACGTAGTGTGTTGATTTTAATGCCACTGTTGTTTTTGTTTGAACCGGAGTCATTCTCAATCGGTTTCAAGCAGACAATCTGCTTTGCGAATCGAGTTGATTTCTGTCATCAAACAAGATCGCAGAAAGTGAATTTATGTTGCGGATCAAGATGCGGTGAAGGTAAGTAGTTAAAGTAGTGAATACTTCATCTACTGTAATTTAGATTTTATCCATCTCTGACTCAAACTGGACATGTGTGTTTGTGTCGAGATCAGGTCATGTCAGTAATGTCATGTCTGCCAAGCGTGAGTGCCGTGCGTGAGTGCGCGTGTTAGGAATTAATTTATCGTTTAGTTCACTGCATCCAATCTACATTAACCAGTTTCAGAGCTGATCTGTGTTCTTTTTGTTTCTTTTGCATGTTTTCTTGCACTTTGTTAAACTCCTATCCGCTGATTAATCAGAATCTAGACTGGATGAGTAGGAGCTAGACTATATATCTAGGTCTAACTGGCCTTTTCTGTTTGTGTCGATATCAGGTCATCCACGAGTGTGTGTAAGTTTGTGTGGGTTAGAATTATTTTTTTAACGTGATTATATGTCATCTACATTTACTGCCTACGTTCACTATTTGCTGCAACATTTTTCTACTTTTTGTTTGTTTTTTTTCTATCCTCTTAAAAAGTTCATACTGGAAAGAGGGTTTGGGGGGGGGGGNGGGGGTCGGGTCATTATTAACTCGATTACTTGCAGTACTTTTTTTCCCCCATTTTTATCAGATTTCCTTTGTATTTTATTTTCCTCTAGACATAGCCACTATGCCGAAAAAGCGTAGAGGACTTGGTCATGGGAGGAGCACTCCTGCAGCTAAACGCATGCGAGCAAATCGTCTTGCAGATGAAAACCAGCCGCCTGGTGTGGCCGAAGCTGTTGATGAACACGTCATAAATTTCCTTGAGCCTCTCCTCCAGCTGTCACCACAATCTTACCAGCTGCGCTAAGCTAAGATACACTCCAGAAGGTTTTCATGTAGGAAATATGACAGTCAGATGTGAACATTGCCAAGCAACAAACTTTCCTGGACAGACCAAGATCATGTGTTGCAGTAACGGTAAGGTAGATCTTGATCCATCGCCTCCTCTATCAGAAGATTTCCGGGCCTTATACTTAAGCCTTATACTGTACTTTAGCCCCTGAATCGGAGCACTCCCTTTCCAATCTGAGGAAATATAACTACTGTGCTTTTCAGATGCCTTCTCACGGAATGTTGTATGTGGCCCTTTCACGGACTGGAAAGAACAATTCAATTTTTTTACTTAGCTGCAAACAACAGGACAAGGAATTTGTCTATATTGAAGTGCTTCAATGAATTATTGTGCCATCTAAGGTTAAAAATCATACGTTGTTATTGTTCGCTGTATTGCAGTCCTGTCTTTGTTATCCTCTTTTCCCCTTCCTTTCCCCTGAACTCTCTCCCCAGTCCACACATATGGACCTATCCGTTCATGGAACGGGTAATTATGCTTGTTCATTATAAGGAACGCTAGACTAAACTATTGCAATTCCTTATCATTTCCTTGATGAGGAGCGTTAAAGTTGATTATGTTAGGTTTGGAAAAAAACGTTTTTTAGGTGGCAGAGAATACTGTTTTCAGAAAATGATGAGAGCTAGAGCTATGTTTTTTTATAAAAATTACACATATCCTTTGTTAATGCACTGGCTGGGGCAATATTCTAATAAACTGCACCATGGCCAGAGTGCTGCCTTTATTATCCTTTCACTTATTCACACACTGCCATTTAGGTATTGCACGCGTATTGAAAAAACAATGGCTGCAATTAAGTGCTAAGCCAGTTCCTAACATTTCACCAGCACCAGTATGTACTGACTGGTACAACCTAGCTGAGTTCTACAGTGGACCGCCCATACAACGGACTGATCATCGAGACTGGGGGATTTCTGCCATTCTAGTTCTGGCCCAGTTTTAAAATGAAAGTGAGGTCAGATTTGAACATTATGAAAGAAAGGAGTGGAGATTGCAATAAACACGTATGACAATTTTGCCTTTCTTTACCGTATGGGGTTGAAAGGAAGAGCAAATTGAAGGGAGAGAGATTAAGATCATTGTAAGGAAGGCGAGATTTCGAGGGCCCTTGTAATTTAGGTCCACTGTATAACAAGTCTGGAATTAATGATACTGCCAACATGGGAAAGGCTATCATCTGTTCATGGAAATAAATTAGTGTCTCTGGAAGGTGCCCAAAGTCCAGTCATCATGTATATTTCTAGAGTTAGTAGCAGTAAGTACACCACTGAAGAAGGGAATCATCCACTACCCATTTGCAATTAAGTTCTGAAATATCCTGACCACTAAGATATACAGTCTAAGTAACATATATCCGTCAATATTTATAGTGAGTCCTACAGTCTTTTAACTCTAAAATAAACCCATAGTTTCCTTCCATTATGTACTCATAGGAAACTGAAAACTGGTGAGCCATGAATTGTAACCTTAGACCACCAATGGTCAACTCTCCCATCTGACAATCATTGCTTATTGTATGCTTATTGTAAAATTCTAACCGTGACCAAAAAATATATAATCCAGTGTTGAAGGACTCTTGCAGATACTGTGTGCATTTGTAAAAAGTCCGCCATAACACTATCACATGAAAACAAATAGTGGACAGACTGGAAGCTCCTGTTTCTAACAATGATCTTGGAAATCTCTCAGCCATTTCTTCTTCAGTGAAACAGCTGAACTGGCATCACTGGTATTGGCAGCTTTGATTCGTGTGCGTTTACGGCTGTGTCCATCTGTGAATTTATCCCTACATGCAGATGCCTGTCCTTGGTCCATAGTCGGAGCGCAGGAAAGTAATTGTGACGGCGGCGTAGATTGCGATGCGATGTTATGAGCTGTGATGTGAGATGTGAAGGACATATTTCCAGGGTGACATTCTGAGTAGTCATCATTGCCTGGAATTTTGTCTCCAATTGAATAGTGCGAGCTGTAACCACTGGTGAACTGATGACCTGGTGCTCGGTAAGAAACTGATTGTCCCATACAAACATCTAACTCGTGATCTGAGATGATAGTCTGTGAGGATGATTCTGATGGCGCATGTTGTGAATCTGGTGTAGAATTAGGTGTGTAGCTTGTCATCCCGCAGGACTCTGGGCGAAGTGGACGAGTGTCACATGGCTGATGATGTTCATAGCTGTGGCTGTATGACAGATGAGGGGTGGTTAGAGCCTGACTAACAACTGGATGAAACAAGACACTAAATCTTGAATCTGGCACACAAATCAATGGCTCTTCAGAGTGAGATGAGGGTGGGTTTAGGATTTTGTTAGCAAAGTTCTCCAAAAAGTTGTCATCGTTCAGTGAATCACTTCCTGAGGAGAGAAGCCTGTTTCGTACAGCTTCCTTCAGATTTGTGTTAGAGCACATAATTCTCATCATTTTAAGGAGATTGGCATTTCTCTTTCTCAGAGTTTCTAGGTCTTCCGTCTTTTCTGTTGTCAGGTCTAGAGGAGGATCAAAAGGCCGTGCGTGCTCTTCAGTAGTGGAACGTGGCACGGTGTATATTCCCTCAGAATACTCTCGACTCTCATGATGTGAACGAGACATTTCTGGGAAGTACTGAGACCTCATGTCCTCAAATTTCGTAAAGTGTGAGTCGTTTGGAGGGCGATCTCCTCCACCCTGCCTTGGCTGAGACATCACCCTAGATTGCTCAGACTCAGGGGGAGAAAGCGGTGATCTTGATGGTTCATAGGGTGGCAAGGAGATTACTCGTGACAACAAAGGATACGGGATTGGGCTGATTCTGTGAACAGCCCTGTTCCATGATGGGCTTACAGTCTGTCTGTTTTGGTGTCCGCTAGCATCTTGCATCGTGCTGACAGACAGCCGCCATGTAGGATTCCCTTGAGAAGTACTAGGGGACACTCTGTGATTATTTCCAAGACCTGGCGATCGCCTGCTGTTGTTTAAATGTGGATATGGGGACCTCCTGAATATGGCATGAACTGGGGAATTTCTTGTGTCTGTTGTGGATGACTGCCTGATAACTGAGGGGGGAGACACATAAGATGCAGCACTAATGAGTCGTGGTCCAGGAGCTTGAGTTAATCCATTGTCATACCATGGAGCACGAGGTATGTGTCCATCTGTGGTGGTTGGATAGTGAGAAGACCAGGGTGCAATATGTCGTGCTTCTCTTCCATCTGGCTTTACAGGGTCAGTAGACATGGGATTGTCTGCTAATCTGTAGTTGCAACCGCCAGGCAGAGATATCTGACCATTACCAGCCATTTCACCATTTGAGATCAGCTGTTGTTCTTGCATCACCGAGGTCTTGCAGAGGTTTTCAACTTCAGCATCTTGGGTGACATCCTCCACAGGCAGGGCGTTTGAAGGTCCAGCAATGGCGGCATTCAATTCTCTACCTGGATTTCCACCTATATGATTGCCCGTCTCCTGTCTGTCAGGTGGAAATATGACATGATCCGGGTATCTGCCCGTCATGCAGATTCTTGATAAAATGTTGATATCAATTTGACGTATGTCCTCAAACATCATAAGACCGTTGAATACGGTACCTCGGCAAGTACCCCTTTCCTGTGTCATGTATTTATCGATGATTACCCAAAAGCTTTCTAGGAGTTCGAAGACCGCGTTCTTATTCTCTAGGTGGAACTCATCCTTTTCCGTCGTCTCCTCCCCCGTCTTGGCCACGTCAACTGAAATAATAATCAGATTTTAAATTATTTTATGCAAGAAAAAAAATAAATTGTGTGATTGCAGTTTTAAAGTAAAGGCATATCGTTGTGCTGGGGCTCTACGTGGCTGTGCGGTTTGTGAGTTGTATCTATCAAGTCTAATGTTTGTGTGTTTGATTCACACACTGGTTTACGTTGTAGCGTCCTTGAGAAAGACACTTCACTTCCATTCCCTCACTCGATTTAGGTGTAAATTAATATCCTGGTTTTAGAGCTGGGTGGACTAAGGTGACCAGCAATGACTTTGTTATATAATTCATTTGCACTATTATGTATTTACATGAATGATGTGTATTGCTCTATGTCTCTATATTATGTATTATGACTGAGATGTATAACATTGTATGAATGAGATGTATAACATTGTGAATCAAATTCCCTACGGGGTAAATTAAAGTCGTAATTTCATTTTTCGCTTTCCTCTAGAATGTTTCCGATCTTGTATGTGCATCTGAAATTGGAAACTGTTGTTTTGTTTTTTTTTTCAACCAAGATCGGCAAGAGAAGAAAGCCAGATGAGTGACCCCTAGCGCATGCAGAGCCTAACTGCAACCATCTGCCTTTAGAGAGGTGTAATTGTTTCAAGGTAGAGTAGCCTATACATACTACGAGTATAAATTTTAATAGTACATGTGCATGCCCAAACAGAGCAATGTCGCCTAAAGGATGTGGGCATGGTAATGTGAGGGGGNNGGGGGGGGGGGGGAACTGGAGTTTCAGAAATGACAAAATAGTCTGGGTCAACCGAGGACTTGTTGGAAGCTTGACCGAACTAGCGGACGCACTAGCAATAACTACTGACGGGGTCACTGGAGCATGATGAAGACAAGGCTGTCCCACACAACATTAGGGCCTGAACAGACATGGCCTTTACTGACCATCACACCAACGTGGCAAGGTAGACACGTTATCGCGCGAAGCATAAAGGGACTAACTCGGCTATACATTCTCAGCACAACTGGTACCCTTTTGTGTTGAACGTAAACTTGGCCTTAGTGACCTTAACTTTAGGGTTCACAATGATCTTTCATGAGAGACATAATGGGGCCAAGTCAGACATGGTTGTTTCACTAGCTCAGGGGAGTCACAGCAGGGCCGTATCTAGCTACCTTCCTACCTACCGAATTCCCAATTCCCCCACATCCCTCGTAAACATTCCCCCGCCCCATCCGTCCCTCCAAAATACTTGCATGTACATTTACGTGTATTTCCTTCTATACCAAGGGAACTTTGTTTCATTTTTTTAATATGTAGCTCATGTATTCCCCCTCCCCTTTCCCGATACCCAGATCTTCTCATTGCAAAGAAGGAGTGGATGGGGGAAGTGGAGGAAAGAATATAAAAATAATGACGGCTATAATGTTCCTAGGTCAACTGTCCAGTGTTTTTATAGACCTAAAATTAGGTTTACGATCGGACATGGCCGGCTGCGATTGTCAAACATTTCTTTACTCTAACATTCTCCCCACCCCCTGAATGTAACAAAATCATAATAATAATTTAAAAAAAGATTCCCTAGTAAAAGGGTAAGACACAATCCATTTCCACCATTTCTTCAACACCCTATGCTTATCTCCCTCCTCCAGCCATTCATACCAGGCATTGTCTCGCCACAATCAGTACTTCTTATCCTCAGGGGAAGGCGGGAGTAGGGAGGAGGTAGAGAATGAAGGTCTCTAAAATCTATACCGGTCTCTTACCCACCCCCCTCCTCCTCGCGCCCTTAAGGGGGAAGAGAGTTTTTATAAGCAAAAAAAAAATTGAAAGTTTACCCCTATGCTGTTATTGCTGTCTCGCCCATTTGCATGTCCCACGAAAATTTGTGCTTTTGACGACTCTTTATAATCTGTTGCTTGTATTTTCTATGTACTCAGATAGTCGCTTGGGCAAGAGCCATCCTACCGAAGTTTGCGCTTTGCGTTTTGAAGCCCTCGTATTGCCAATAACATCGATCAGGTTCGGTCAAGTGAGAGCTTGCGATAGACGATGTTAAGAATCACATTTACTCTGCATGATGAAAGCTACTCAAAGGATGCATCTCTGCATGATGAAAGCTACTCAAAGGATGCATTTAGCACCAGTGCACTAATGTAATTCTTATTGCTGATAAGAGATCCTGTCGTTAATGCGCAAGCTCTCAGTTATCTCAGACCTCTAGCTGTAACAGCTTTGATGAGAAACTGCGAAATATTCCCACGTATAACGCACCGATAAGAGCACATATCGAAAGATGATCGCCCTTAATGAAGAAAAATGCACCATTCAGCACGTTGTTGTACAATTTTGTTGTAAGAACTCCGGTGCCTTTCTTGTGAATATTGGTAATAGAGTACACATCATGTTAACGGCATTGTACCATTCTGGAAAGAGGAAAGCCTGTCTTTTTTAAGTACTTTAATATTAACAGGGACGAAATGCAACTAAGACAACTCCAGGTATATTTCATAATACAGTGCAACTAACACAACCAATGCTTAACAAACTCCTTGCTTGGCATACTCCTATTCAACAATCTCAACCGCTTATGAAGGAATGTAAGAAGGAAGAATAAGGAAATGAAGCTCTAGAAAAAAAAAGGAAGGAAAGAAAGAAAATAACAGGGACATGAAAGAGATAAGGAAATAAAGAAAGGAGATAAGTGAAGAAAGGAAAGCAGAGAAAGAATGGAATGGACTCACCACAAAAGCAAATAACAGAAAAGAAGGAAATGAGAGAAAGACAGAAAAGAGAAGGAAAATAAAAGAGATCGGTGAATAGAGAAAAGCATAAAAAACAAGAATGAAATGGATTAATCCAAGACTCACAACAATCAAGCAGTAGTATGGCACTGAGGCATGCTAGAAAGATCCCATCTGGACGCCTGAAAATGGACATCCTTGTGGCAAACTTGAAGATCCTCTCCATCTCAGGATGCTTCTCCAAATCTGATTGCAGCAGTCGAAAGTCTGAGAAGCAGATGGCGTTTTCCTGTGGGTTGAACAGCTCGACCATCATCACGCAAAGGACGTTGGTCATATTGCGACGTAGGAGGACTCTGAGATCATTGCGAGAAATCTGAAATAACAACAACAATAACAATAATAAGAAAAATTAGAATAATAATAATAATATAGTAATGTGGCATATAAATCCAACATAGGCTATACAATCAACATAATGCCTGCTCACTCAACTTCACACTGTTAATACCCCAGCAGGTGATCACTCTAGGGCTTTCTCAACTCCCTAGGGAGCTTACAGTGCTGCTGCCATTTATTGGCACTGATCACTAGCATTCTGACAATATCTTTTGCTGCTTATAGCCAGGTACCTATTTTACAGGCAGATAGACTGGGGAGAAGGTCAGTTAGATGCTTTCCCATGGCACCTACAGCATGATCATGATCAGGCATGAAACCAACCTTTAGATCTTTGAGTTAAATGTTGAAACCATTGGGCTATGCAGCTCCATAATTTCAGCAATAGGCATAGCTTTTTCAGTAACAATCCAACTTAGATGGACTGCATAACTGAAATGTTTTCCCTAGGAACTAACAAAATGGTCATGTCATTTAAGAATTGAACTAATGACAATTTGTTCCCTGAACAAATGTATGCACACCTACCGTCTCAATCCCAGGTACACTTAGAGCGAATTTCACCACATGCTGCGCACCAGAGCTGAGTGTGTTACATTCCTCTGGCGGAGTTTTCAGAGCTTTCTGTTTCTCCTGTTCATTAAATAAGATTTTAAAAAATAAGGTTTTTTAAAACATTTTAAAGTGAGATAAAATCCTTTATATGCCCAGTATGCGATTCTTTTTATAATATCGTTCATTGTCATTTGTATAATATATATATATATATTATATTATATATCCTGGATAAACGCGAACTGAATTGAAATTTTTAAGTACAAAAAGTTCAGACCAAGCACTCAAAATAGCCACAGTTCATCTAAAAAAGCTATCATGCTCAGTTCAAGTTCAAGTACTGAACTTACTAATTGCATTCATAAATATGATTTCAGTTCTGCACAACTCTAGTGCCAGCCCTGAAATATGAGATGATAATAGTAATAATAATAATATAATAATGATAACAGTGCAGTTCATAAGTCCCATATCTAGGCTGATGCCCCCTCACGTGACTTCACACTGTCATTACCCCAGCGGGCCAAATCATCCTAAGATTTTCTCTCAACTCCCTGGGGACTATACAGTGCCACTGATATTTACAGGTGCTGATCACCAGCATTCAGATAGTGATAGTGATTAACTAAGAGCTTACCTCCGGGTTCTTGAGGACATGCGAATTAAAATATTCGACAAATCTCATGACGTAGTAAATTTTTGCCATCCTTCGAAGACCATCCCACTCATCTTTTTTTATTGCTGCATTCATCTTCCTCTCTTTTTCGATTTTGTTTATCCCGATCAAGTTCTGAAGTTTCGCTCTTTGCGGTTCGCTGAGAACAGCTATTGACAGAAGAAGAAAAAATAACACTTCTATCAAAATATATTTACGGAACAACTTCTCTCACACTTCCCTATCATATACAACACACTGTACAGTCATAAAAAAGTCTCTCAAAGGCACCAACAATATCTGACTTTAGAAGATTCACTGACTCTGGACTTCCCTTGGATAACAAATTGAAGAAACAGAAGAAGAGAAAGAAGAAAACGCAGGAGAAAAAAGAAAGAACACCACCACCAATAACAACAACAATAATGGAACAACAACAACAAAAACTCACAGTTAGGGTCCATCTTCATAGCCAGACATTTCTGAAAGCGGCAACACTGGCAGGTATTACGAGTAGTGGGTGTCATCTCGCAACGTCCTTCTTTCTTGCACACAAGGCCCGGCTCTTCTCCTTTACTCTTCTGGATTGTCCGCCTGAAGAAGCCCTGGAGTCAGGAATAAGAGAAGTTGACCGCATCTGATTAATTCAGTGCACATTTCGTAGCCCATCTCACGATGGTACGAATGTCACATTTTGGGTGTTTTGAGCTGAGACTGCTTTCTGAACGCCAGACGTTATTTCTACGTTCTCGTGTAGTGGCATGTCGATAGCTCAAGTAGTTACAGACATTAAACATTTACTGATAGGGGTGTATGTTATCAATTCTAAATTCCACAGAAACTATAAAACGCTTTCCTGAAAAACTAGTAAATGTCGCACACGCCTCTTCGTGAGATGGGTCATGATGTGTCCCTACCTGTCGGCGACCACTGTTGTCATGGGAGGTTATAGTTGTGGATTACAAAATATAGAAACAAATACAATAAATAGTTAGCAACTGCACCAAGGGCAATAGCGAATCGCAAACAATCGCGACGATGACAACAACCACCACATTAAAAAAAACCAACAAAACAAGAAATATTGAACACTGACGATCACCCTATTATTGTCCGGATCGGTCTTGATAAAATCCACTACAACCACACGTTGTACCAAAGGAAATAATGCCGACAACACAGTATCAATTACAACACCAAGAGCAACAACAACAACAACAACAATTAAATAGACTCTGCCTTGCTCACCTTGCATCCTTCACAGGTCATGGCACGATAGTGAGTACCCGTGGAATTGTCTCCACAAACCACACACTTCTCCCCTTCCTGCACATAGGACGGAATGTAGGCTGGGGACAGAAAATCCATCAATCAATCAATCAATCAATCCATCCATCCAGACAGACAGACAGGCAGCGATAACAGCAGCAGCAGTAGCCGCAACGGAACCTCCAGCCTTTTAGTAAGACACGCACATAAAAAATAATTTCAGTACTTTTTCTCTCTAAAAATTGTCTATGCCCACCGAGTCAATTTTGCGAAGAAAGAGCATCGTTCTGTTACCCTGCGCGTCTGTAATATGAAGCATTAAGGAGAGCTAGAGCGACAATAATTACTTCTCCTTCCCGATCGGCAGAAGCCTGTGTCAAAAACGCTGACTTCACTTACGTTCCAACAGTTACAGACACCTCGACTTGACAATGTATTATTCAGCTTTTAATTTACGTTCTGGTATTCCAAAATCAAACGTAAAGTTTAATAGTGTAAGCCAGAAAAAGTATTCTGCAGTTTTCATGGTTTTGTCTGGCATTTCTATTGTTCACAGAGGAATTAAAACTTTCATACCAACATGCTATCACCCGTCCGCAGAGCACTGGCTAGACAGCTTGGCCATGTGGCTAGTACTGTACATGTATTTGACGTAAGCCTATGACCGCCATGCGCGCAATGGTTGTAACAATTCAGACTTTGGATAATGTAACCCTGTGGGTTGTCTGGGGCTAACAGAGACATTATATCATTATGACAGACACTTGAAAGACTGTTTTATTGGAATAATAGGGGATCGTATGATTTAATATGGTCTGTAGGACGGTGAAGTCTTCCTTTAACCATAGATCTAGAACTTTTACACATGAGAAGAACACTTTTAAGAGCGCCTACAATTAGTGCAGTTGTGAAAATGATTTAAAGATCCCTTACATCAAGCATTCGATCAATGAATTGAAAGCAACATAATGTATGATTATGATTACTATCATTATTAAGTAAGGATGCTTTTTCTCCAGTGCTAGATCATAATGTGAGACTGCACGCTCGCACACACACACGTACAAATGAAATACGAGTCCATTGCCCTTTGTAAATGAATGACAAGTAACAATACTGTATTTAATTAAGAACTTAAGAAGTTTGTGTAGTATCAAAATAAGAGAGGATTTCCATTTGTGGTAACTGGCCAAAGGGAGTTACGCTCGCATCGACTGATGCTCCTGTCTCAATGGTCATTAGTGTTAGGGTTAAGGGTAGGGTTAGGGGGTTTGGGGGGGGGGGAGGTAGGGTTATGGTTGTTTTAGTACGTTATTCGGAATTAAGATACTCAGAGTAGTTGTAGGGGTTACCTAAAATGGAAATCCTTCCCAAAATAACACTGACTGACTGAGCGACATATGATCTACTTTTCAATATGGCCAAAGGAACCTCATTTAAATGGCCTCCCTCATCAAGTACGATAAAACCGAACATTGTCATTAATGCCATGCCATCACTATGCTCATCTAAATATTCAATTTTAAATCTTTCAAATGGGGATCCAAAACTTCCTAGCGAGAATGAAATCATGCTACTAAGAGCCCTAATTCGGCAGTCATTTGTTTTTCAGTAGAATTCCATTACATTTCTGGAGAATTCAATACATGTATCTTCCCAGAGTTTAATTACGTAGACTCTTTTTTTTTTTGTGACAGTGTTGGTCACTTGAGACACAAAGAATTATTTTTTTTGTGAGCCATAGCTCTTCAGAGATTCAAGGTGAAACTTAGAAATAACAGGAAATTTCCAACAAGGGATAATATCTCCAGAACAAATTTCAGGAAATTTTTAACTTACTTTTCTTGTTGCCACTTTTGTTTCTCTTCCTCCCTCCATTACCGTTGTCACTTTCCCTGCCCTTTCTGGAATTTCTCTTGGCTGATACCATTCTCGAATCTCACCCACAGGGCCTTGTCAAAGTCTCTTAATCAGTGTTCCTACATCGATACCCAGGCGGCGCTCAATCTCAGTGTTCCATCATCGATACTCAGGCGGCGCTCAATCTCAGTGTTCCATCATCGATACTCAGGCGGCGCTCAATCTCAGTGTTTCGTCATCGATACCCAGGCGGCGCTCAATGTCTGTGTTCCATCGTCGATACCCAGGCGGCGCTCAGTGTTTCGTCATCGATACCCAGGCGGCGCTCAATCTCAGTGTTTCGTCATCGATACTTTAGCCGTGCTCTAGCGTAATCGGGTCATTCTGTCTTTTTGCTTCATTTATTTCAAGGAATTTATTATCCTTGGTTTGGACTTGTTCATGTTGTTGAACGGATTTCACGGAGCTTTGTAGTCTAAAGACAAGAAAAAGGATCAATATTTAAAGTTGAATTACCAATAATGTTACAGTACATAATATGATGTTTTATTCAATATAACCGAATATATCAACCGAATGCTGGTTTGTCCTTCATCCTTTTATTTTATGAGAAATTATAATAATTTTGCGTCACATAACAATAATGGGTCAGTATAATGTTGGTCCACCTTAACCAAAGTTTAGAGCAACCCAGTATTTCATACCTTGAGCATTAACGATGGGATTTCATACCATCGTAAGAATGCAATTTAATCCGCATGCTGAACTCCACTAAAAGTGCATTCAACACCGACGCACTAATGTAATTCTTACGATGGTATGAGATCCCATCGTTAAAGGGCAAGCTCTGAAATAGTGAATTGCTCTAAACTTTCAAACACAAAGATCAATTTCAGCGCAAGATACTGCACAGGTAACTCTTCGTTTGAACGTCTAAAACAGATGTATAATAAAGGTTCGCGATGTTTCATTTAGCGGTCATCAGTTTGGCCATTTCAATCTGACAATGTTGCCTTGGAGATTAGTAGTTTGTATGATGAAACAGCGATCCACACTGTAAGGCAGCCTTGTTCATCTGTAAAGAAAAGAAGAGAACAGAAACAAGGGTATAAGATAACATGAATAAATTTTTCAAAAACTCTTTTAAAATGATAATAAATATTTTTTTTTTTAAAAAGCAAATTTGTTTGAAACCTCTGGATTCAACATCAAATAACTACATGGGAGAGATTTTATTTCCAAGTTCCTCTACCCAATCTAAAACTAGATTTGAAATTCACATCGGAATCCAGAATGAAACATGCAATGTGATCCTAATACCAGGAAATACCATATGAGCATGCCAACCACTGCCATAGGAGTCCATCAGAAATCCGAATTTGAAAGTAAAGACTTTTCATTACTTGAAGCTCTAATACATTTAAATTTCTCAAGCCTAAATTACACATGCTCACAAAATAACAGAGCCCATTAAAAATGTAGTTTGTGATCTCTGAAACGTGAAGACTGTTACTATTGTTCATAGCTGAGTATTTTAGGAACCTTACTAAGCCTAACTCTTTGGTCATACAAGTTACTGAAGGTGAAACTCGGCAAAACTCATCAAACAACAAAGGCATGTTGAGTCAAAATATTTTTGAGCGAAACTCTATAATCTCGAGAAACGTTCTGGGTGAATTGGCTTTTTTTTTTTTTTAAATTTGCTTTATGTCTGAATCAAAACATTCACAAAAGTAGACATGTAATAATATTATCTTCCTTGATCGATTTTTTTTTTTTTTTTTTGTGGATTCCTATCCAACAACCAAAAGCATTCCCAATGTAAAAGGCGATTTTGTACTATTGTGCAGTGTGTGTGTGTGTGGCGGGGAGGGAAATAGGTGATCGCATACATAATAGTTATAATAATGAAATACACTTAACAGCTACATATCGTCCGATTTTTCGCAAAGTGACGAAAGAGCAAAATTGTGATTTTTCAGAAGAGCAATTTAAAGAGTTTCTATTTTTGAAAGGCATTAAGAATTTTTCTTATTTTACACTTTAATGCCTCGAAAACTGTAACTAGCAGCAAACAGCGCTTCTTCAAGGGTTCAGAGGCATTGATGCTATGCAGTTTTATGCACAAAAAAAAAAAAAGAAAATCCAAAAATTGCGGTATTCGTCACTTTGCCAAAAAGTGTGACGATATAAGCAAGTCAGAAGGATGTGTTGCCATTTTATTTATACTTCACCTACTATCCTGTTCATAGTAAACAATGAAAGCGATTTATGTTTCGGGTTAGGTTTTACCGTCCAGTTTTAGCGCAAGTGGCAATATTTGGAGATGAGACTTGAAATATCATTGAAAGCCCGACAGAAGGGTGCCATAAAATATCGCGAAAAATGTCCAAGGACTAGGAAGAAATCCACCGCTAAAGGGATTTGAACTCGAGACTTTTTGTATCAAGAGACAGGTACTTTACCTCTCGGTACAGTGTCGGCGATGAAGGCGGAAACATGCCAACATAAATTGGCAGTGTGCCCAAACCCTTTCTATCGCCCTGGGAAAGGGCTACGACATAATCTTTTGACATACAAAGATTCCCTCCATTCTTTTGACCTTTCTGATATTTCTCTACAGGCAAAGAAACCATGACATTCCTTCTTCACCGAAGAGACAAGAGAAAGAGAGAGGGAGGAAGAAAGAGAGAGAGAGAGAGAGACAGAGAGAGACAAGAATGAGGAAAATGGTTCAAGTGCATCTACATCTGCATTGTGATCAAGTACTTACGGCGCGCGCACCTCACTCTGTCCATGACCCATGACCCTAGCGACCCTTACCTCCATAGCCCCAGATATGTATAGGTTCCTTCTTGTCCTCCGCTTTTCGTCTAATAGGGAGCTTTTATTTTCAAGTTCGGATCTATGCGCTGTTATGGCAAAAGCAGTCCTAAGCATAATAACAATATGTCATTTCCTGGTGTTACGATTATATTTCATACCAGACATGTTACGAAAACCAGGAAATGTATGTACAATATTGTCTGAGCGGGAAACGCCACTGATGTTTTGAGTTTTTCTCGTAGTTACCGCCAGCGCGAAGAAAAAAAAATACAACCGTGAATTCCACATCTGATTCTAGTTTGTAATGGATAGTAGCACCAGAAAATATCGTAGTTGCATGTCTTCTTTACCGCAACCGTCCGCAAGAAATTCAAGACCGACCTTGAAAATAAAAATTCTCTTGAGCTCAAAAATTGCCCCC
The DNA here is from genome assembly GCA_033807755.1 of Ellobium chinense. Classification (NCBI taxonomy): domain Eukaryota; kingdom Metazoa; phylum Mollusca; class Gastropoda; order Ellobiida; family Ellobiidae; genus Ellobium; species Ellobium chinense. The sequence continues at coordinate 463,126 of JAWQUT010000061.1, forward strand.
TCCATACCTTCTAAGTGAAGAAAAACCTTAGCAGCTTACTCGTTTTGGCAACGAATTTGGCATGCTTTCTATCCTATCCTAATGTTCAATCCTCTAGCCGCCCCTGTTCAGAGCTATGACGGCCCTGCTTTTGGTAGCCTAGATCAGAGCATCCTGAGAGCCTATTTCTATACCAAAAGCCTGCCTCCACTTCTCGCTGTCAGTTTTCCATCTGATTGTTAATAGATTATTAGATGTGTGCTCACTTCCTTTCCACTACTATTACTGCAAACATACACTGTGTGTTCTTCCCCTCGTGTCCTCCCTTCATTCCAGTGCTACACCACGCTCCCATCCCCCCTCATTCCCGGCCCGCGGTGAGATCCTCGTCCAGGCAGCTACGGCCCTGTCCCTTCCACCACATTCTTACGTCTGTCTGACCTTCCCTGAGCTGCACGTTATTTTTTTTTTTACATTATCTTCGGGCTATGATAGACCTTCACTGTCACTGTGCCAATATACCTGCGGCCCCTGATCCCAGACCAAGTGTCCGGCCGGCCAAGTAGCGGGTCATAGTCGTAAAGGATACCAAAGTGCTTTGCTTGATATGTGCAGCCACTTGTCTTTTCAGTTTCCAACCTATTTTAAGTGAATGTATGTGTGTATGAGGGAGGCAGGGGAGTGGAGGGGGNGGGGGGGGGGGGGGGGGGGGGGGGGGGAGAGTACTGTAATGCTGCTTTTGCAATATATTACGTTAAAACCTAAAACAGAAAGCCAGGTAACTCGTAATCAACCAATCGGTTCATTCAAAACACTGTACATTGTTTTTCTTTCTTTCAAAAGAGCAAACAAATGAAACAAATAAATAAAAAGAAGAGATATGAAAAGGCAAGAGACAGATGGAGAGGGAGAGAGAAGGAACGAAGCAAAAAAATAATAAATAACAGACAGGAAGCAAATAACTAAATAAAAAAAAAAACAGAAAGAAAGAAAGAAAGAAAGAAAGAAAGAAAGAAAGAAAGAAAGAAAACGACCATCATATCTGCAGCGTTTAAGAGCTTCCCAGTATGTGACCTTAGCCGTTCTGACAGCGCAGGCCAGCCAGCCAACCAGCGCTAGGGAAGGGCTGGAATTTAGATCAAGGGGGCTCTAGGTCACGCTGACCTCGGCACGAGGCTGCTATTGACCAATGGGCGAGGTCTATGTGTCAGGGGCTTGTTTACCTTCTGCGCTCTCTCGGTCTGTTGGTGACTAATTCATTTCGATTTTGTTCTCTTGCGCGAGGTCAGGGATTGAATTTAGATACTAGTTAATGGACGTTCCACAAATTACTCGGTGTTTGGTGACGAAGTGTTCGACTTTAACGAATAACAATATTCAGCTGTACATACAATAAAATATTACAAACAACTGTAGAACAATCGATAGCTTCTACTTTCTTCTCCCCCTCCCATCCTGTCGTTTGTTCAATAATATTAATATGACTAATGCAGTTTTATGGATAGTGCGGTCCAACACACTTTGACCGTACAGTGATCGTGTTATCAATAGCTCTCCAGTCGTCTGGAAACGCCCAGTATGTCCCCCCCCCCCTTTTTTGTGGTCAAAATCACGTTAAACTTCACAATCTGAATTCATCATATTATATCACTTCTATAAGTCACACTAAAATGTTTGAAAGCTCTTTCTTTGTCTTTGAAAATCCAGCAGGCCAGAGCGATCGGGAAATTATGCGGAGAAAAAAACAACAACAACCCTATGTCAGATTTCGGTAGACACACTTCTTAGATTTAAGAGATTCCCGGAGATTTTCTGAGATGCTGTTGAGACATCTTCATCGATTGGCTCTTTTATCTTACGCAGTAGCGAGTTGAGAATTTCGAATGTTTAGATTTTTCGGTTCTCATATTCAAAAGTTAAGTTGTCCCAATCCCCCATGTTGTTGTTTTTTTGTGACTTCGCTGCACTGTGAAGACATTTGTGACCAAGTCTGGGTCAGAACATCGCTGAGTACTGTGAAAATGTTAACGTTTTTTCTATTTCAGTAAAGTCTCATTCAAGTATGTTACAATTTATCTCAAAACGAGGTCTAAGCAAGATAGAAAGCTGTAATATTTTCAACCCACTATTATGCGACAGAGGGAGATGGGAGGGCAGAGATTTAAGTTTGCAAACCGATATCTCCCCCCCCCCCCCCNCCCCCCCCTCAAAATATACTCTAAGAAAGCAAACTGTATTGCTGGTGCAAATGCGACCGAAGATAAACTTTAGATAAAATATCTCGTTAACAACCGTTATTCTGGACGACGTTTTTCTTTCTGATTATTTCTAATATATTATCCTAGGAAATGAGAGGTTCAGATCGTTAAGATTTCCGCGCCCATTTCGCAAATCAACCGAACTCTTACAATCCCTCAGAAGACAAGAACTGGAAAGCGCATGAAGTTCGACTTTTCTGTTCTTTTTCAGTGTATATATTGATGTGCTTTAACGCCGCTTCCTGGATAGCGTTAACAAAGTTGCAGCCTCGTATCATGTACGCATACAGGTACCATTCTATAATCTATCTACCCAGACCCTACCACCAGGCCACATATCTGTAACTTGAGCCGACCTTAAATAACCTATAAGGTGTGTTTAAAGGATGACATAACATCCACACAGTCGGGCCGAACGACCTGACTGACCCAGTGTTAGAAGCTCTAGCAAGTACTTGAAATAACGCCAACCTGTGAGAGGGTCATTTTAGGCCAGGCTGTAGGAGACCTTATGTAACAGCGACTGACCGCTGTGACCGCCCGGTCTACCAACTTTACAGACTATCACTACTGGCCTACTTTGTGCCTGGCCGGTACATTAAGCCGTCATGGCGGGCGGCGTGTCGTGGTTGTAAAGGGCGAAAACTCTCTTCCTGTGAAGAGGGGAAAAAAATCAATTTGCAGATCTTGGCCTGAGGCCTATTCATTCAGAGACAAAGGTACATGCGCCTACGCTTTATAACAACTTCCGGTTAATCGCATTTTCAGAACACTGATTACTGAATGCTTTCATAAAGTTACCGCATATGCGCAACTCAATTTTTAATGACAACTTTTTCTCATGCGCCACACTGACCACAGAGTTGCGATTAAGCGGGATGGGTTGTGTACGGCCTGGCGCTGGTTTCCCATGTCCATTTGCCCGTCCCACCCTTCGATCCATGGCGCTAGGGTTTTTATTATTTTGTGTAGTAATGGTATACACATGTTGTATTTGAAATTGTATGTACTAATACATGGACTTTAGGCCTGAGATACTTAAATGGAAACTGGCATCAAAGTATGAGTATTCGTTGGGTACCGAGGGAGGAAGAGAGAGAGAGAGAGAGAGGGGGGAGAGAGAAAGACAGAGAGAGAGAGAGACACAGAGAGACAGACAGAGAGAGAGAGAGAGAGAGGAGAGAAAGATTTTTTTAAAAAAGGGCTACCCAGATAATTACGATTAACGATGATTTAGAATTATGGCGGTGTTAGTTCAGTGGTAAGATATCAGAGTTGGGGAAGAAGGATGGAGAGGAGTCATTCAGGACTCAGTATCAGAGAACTACGAACTGTACGGATAGTTCGTATACATGAGATGCTAAATGGCTTGGAATCTACTGCACTTTATATTATTATGTTGTTTGTGCGTTTCTGGAGACGACTGGCAACACAGGCTTAACGTAAAACTTGAAAACAGAAGAGAGCACTTCTGGACCTTAGTGGCAATAGGAAGAAAAAGGAAATGCGAGATAAGAGAAACAAACAGAATGGTGAGCATCTATAAGCACCAGCTTAGATGGAACAGAGGAATAGAGGTTGGGGGTTTGGGGAGAGGTCTGAGAATGCGGCAGGCGGTGATGGAACCAGGCCAGATCTCATCAGCGATTGGAGGAAATGTGGGTTATTTTCCAGCGTGAGTAAGTGAGCATGAGTTGCTTCTCCCTTGGCGACATGCTGTGAGGTCAAGGTCTTGATCGAGAGGGGATGGGGATGCGAAACTGGCTCTGCTGCCGAATACTTCCGGTCAGTCGGTGAATGGTGTCACTAGGTGTAAGGCCAGAGGCGTAGACAAATTTTTACAGGAAAGGATTGGGGGAGAAATTGAAATGAAATATCCGACAATAAATGGATGATTCACCCAGTCATAAAAACAGGCTAATGAAGAAACTTATGCACCATTATTCATGCATCCTCTGTACTATGAACAAGGAAAGGTGGAAACAGTAACCTGATAAGGAAGGTGAAAATAACTTGTGAATCAAACTTCACAAGGAAATGCAAAATGAAGCAAACATATTCTGATTTTGGAAATAGGCCCACTTGTAAGCAAAAGGATTGGAGAAAATGAAAACACATCTTTGTATGAAGAACATTTTTGTAATGGAAGGTATCAGAAACTTCGGATGAATGTACGTCGAAAATGAAATCTAAGACTACAAGGAAGATCTGGCTGGATTCATTTCGGAATTAAACACCTAAGGAAGATGCTATTTCTACTTGTCACTTATAAATTTACGAAAGTTCTCTAGCACTTATTTCCTAAGCTAATGACGTGTTTCACTTTTGTCCACTTTCACCTCTCTCCCGATCCCCCTCACCCCCAGGTGGCTCGAACTCAGGGACACGCCTTCTATTATTATATGCCTGGTGTCCTGAGACTACCCAAGTCATGATCGATACGGCTATCCTCCCCCCACCCCCCCATACTCTCGTATCTTGTCTCCCCTCCTCCGCCCCCACCCTCCCCAACTTTCCACTAAATAAATCTCGTCCCCTGCAAAATGACCAGTCCGAAGTTAGTATCGGAACAAAGAGAGGGGAAAACGATAACACAAGGGGGGGAAATGTAGAGTGAGAAATGGGTTGGAGGGGCAGCAGTGCAGAAAGAAAGGCATTGGCGTATTCTGGAAATAAAAGAGCCGTAGGAGGTGGGGAGAGCAAGGGAGCGAGGGGGGTGGAGGGCTTAGGAGATGGGAACTGGACTTCATCGTCACTAGAGGGAGAAGATGGAAAAACATAGTACAGTATAGCAAATTTCATAAATTTTAACTTCTAGCAAATTGGCTCCGAAATGTGTGAAGTATTCGACTTCACTAGCCTAGGAAAGCTATATAAAGCAGGTACGTGAGGTAGAGCTTTTGAGGAATTCGAATCTGGAAGGATCGAAGTCTTGAGGTTTTGATTACTGTAGATATCCACGGACTCATAGTTGCAAGAGATAAAGTACAAAGTTTATACAGTTTCTGGGATATTCGAATTTGTGAGCGAAATCTGATGCAGCAAATTGATTTCCAAAAACTGAAAAAAAAAAGCTAAAAACCTTTCCGATATGGCTAAATAATTAGATCGGCCGAGGCTCCATTTTTTATTTGCTTCGCACTCAATTATACTAGTCTATGTTTTCCTATCAAAACTCTCCTTTACTAATCAAGACATGAAACTAAAATTATTACTCACAAATTCAGGCTTTTGAGCTTTCGGAAATACGGGATTGTCTGCCTGATTCGGAATGTGAATGAAAGATTGGCACAAGTTTCCTTCTTTTTTACTCCTTGGTATATGGGGAAGGTTTGAGGTACCGGTACTGGGGTTAAACGGCAGTTAGTAGTTCGCCTTTCTCCACACTCTCTAGATAGAGTGTGTGTGTGTGTGTGTGTGTGAGAGTGTGTGTGTGTGTGTGTGTGTGTGTGTGTGTGTGTGTGTGTGTGTGTGTGTGTGTGTTAACGGTGGGGTGAGGGGGAAGGGGGTCTCACCGCCCATGGCCTAATCTCCGCCCCTGAGCGCAGGGACGAAGCGTGGAAAGGGGAGGGAGTCGTTATACATGGATGAAAAATGTGACCTCGCACAGCGAATCCATAAATCTGGAAAGCATGGCCGGAGTGGGCAGCTCGCCAGAAGGTTAGATACGGCCAGTAGGCGGTGGTTAGTTGTCCATCCTCGGTTTCGGTTTAAGCTACTTTATACTGCAAGCGAGGCCATATTATGAACGGGGGATGGACCACGTTTGCGTGATGTACCAGTAAATAACCACGAGGTTTTTCAGCACCTGGTGCTGTTGTTATTAGGCTTCATATCGATTTAAGTTTTGGATATTTTCAACACTACGTGATTAAAACCTACACAGGGAGATGATTCCATTATTATAATGGTTTTCATTACACGCAGGGCTTCTCCCTTTAACAAAGTATTAATCAACTTTCACCAGGAGGGATGTTGCTACTGTGAACTGAAATAAACATTCTGAGACGACCACATTTAGCAACAATAGCGTATAATAAACAATAATACAAACCGAAACGAAAAGATAATTTTAGGAGGCATATTGATAAACTGGCATTTAAATAATCTAACATCAGTTGGTCGGTCTGTGGGTTGGTTTTTTGCTTGATTGATTGAATCTGTTTGATTAATTGCTTCGTTGATTTGTGTGTTAGATGATTGGTAGTCTTAGTTTTTTTTTTCTGCTTTGTTCTTCTGACAACGAGCAAATGTGAGGAGTTAATATGTAAACACCCTACATGTAATTATCTGTCTAGAAGTGAACGCTGCTGTATCCCATGGAAATTTGCCTTATAAAAACAAGATGCTACTCTGTAACAGAGCAATCCTCAGGAAATTACTATTGTTTTACCCATATGTCTATCCACAAAGAAAATCAACAGTACATGCCCACGTACCATGGGATATAAAATGGAGCTCATACCTAACAGTGGGCGCATTTTCAGTTAGCTGCTCCGATCCCTCAGAAAAAAAACAAAGGGGGCTATCTCGAAGGACAGCACCGCAATGATAATGATACAGTTCATTTAGTCATAGACAAGTCAGGGACTATGTTGATATTTCAACTAAATCGGTGCCGTTGTTAGAGAAAGCTAAAAAAAAAAAAAAGATTCCTGGCGGGTGATAATTTCTGGAAACAGTATGTGAACGCGCGCATTGTAAAAATATAATTAAAAAATAAAACCCGTTTTAATAAATCAGCTTAATCTAGATGTGTTAATATTGTCACCAATAATACTTTTAAAAGCGTTTACAGCTACTGAATGCTTCCATATTCGCCTTCAACCTCAACTTCCTTCAAGGGGACAAAACCACATAAAGAGTCTGAATAGTGCACGAGCGGAAGGAGACACGGTAACGTCCTTGGTAAGGTCACGTGGTATCGAAGCTCCGCCCACTGAGGGTGGCCTCATTCCCAGTGAGCGTTCGTGGAGTAAGTTAGTTGCGCAATTCAGCGTCATGTGTTCTTTATTGATCAATCCAAACCACTCCTCCAGATCCTCCGCGCTCACGTCCCAAGTTGGGCGTTGGCGGGCGTAGCCATTTTTGGCCAAGCCTTGGACAGACAAGATTCAGAACAAAAACGGACTGCGGGCCAGTGGGAAATAAAGCAAACCCAAGTGGAGTGGGAAGGCCCAAAGTAAATTGGAGAGCTTACTCATTGCCAAACTCTGTCCCCTAGAGGTATTAACGAAAAACTATAAACAACAGAGGGCTGATTTCCTCACATTTCCACAGCCCCTCTTCTTTTCCACCGTGTCGGTTCTCTTGGGCATCTTTTATGCCTTCTTTAAATCCTTTCCCAGCAAAGCCGTATTTCTTCTTTCTTATTGTTTGTATTTCCTTTGCTTTCTCTTCCTGTACTTATATTTTGTAGCGGAACTGTTGTTGTTTCACATTCTCTTCTCTCTGGCCGCTGATCGTTTTGTGTCTTAATAGAGCTGGTCGTGTTTTATTTCACATGTTTTTAGACTCTGATGAAGGGCATTGCCCGAAAGCTCAGTACTTGCATTAAAAAAATTTACTTTGGGCTTCCCACTCCACTTGGTTTTGCTTTAAGACAAGACTCGTTATTTGGAAGGTGAAAAGGAGGTGATTTGCCGTTTTCCTAACAAAATCCGCGTTCATAAGGTTGTTGTTTTTTTTTTGTTTTGTTTTGCGGATAAGAGTTTTATGTTAATAATCATATTTAATTCAAGTTTAAAATAAATACATACCAGGCAAGTATATATTTTAGTAAGGCATCATTTTCCTACAACCTTTCACTGAATAATCATCAAATCTGTATCCAAATAGTGCCCTTTTTTTTTGCAGACAATTTAAGTAGTCTGATGATTGAAACGGGCATGCACGTGTCTTCCTCATTTTATTGACACAGTCTCCGCAAACAGTTACTTCGCATGCCTCTAGTGGCTGGCCTTTAAAATTCTGTTTTTCCGACTACCTTTAGGCTATGTACCAAAGTTGTCTTGTTCATACAGGAACAACTTAATTGTGATGGTGATAGTGGTGATTTACATAGCGGACAATGCAATAGGGATAATGTCTTCACACCACAGATGTTCAAGAAGCCCTTGTTATGTCATTCTTTATCCCAGTGTTTTTGGATAGCATTCGTGACTTTAAAGTCAACATCCTCCCCAGTCCTCAAAATGTCACACTAGTCCAGTGGCAGTAAAGAGGACTACATGTATAATTTTGGGTTCTCGCCCCTTGTTTGAAGAAAAATCAAGCCGCTTTCGTCATGCGCCTCGCTGACCCCTGAAAATCCCGTCCCCCTTCCTATAATCTAATGACACCGGACTCCCATGAACTCTTTGTTGTGGTTTACCGTAGACCTTCAACGTCTTTGTCATAAGCTCTCGCCTGAGGGTCATTTGCTCAGCATTCATCTACCTCCCAAAAACAAAGTCAACCTGTCCAGCTTGTCATGAACTCTTTGTTAACCAACAGTTGCAGACTTTTAAGCCTTTCACGCCTAAAACTCTTTAGCTCTTTCGTTATTAAGGTATTTTGTTTGTTTGTCTACTAACTGTTACACGTTCTTACCCTCTTATCCCACACTTCCTTCCCCAAATAAAACTTTACAAGCTCTTCGACTCTTGGGCCTAACAAACCTTCTCGGCTTACTCTACCCTTTGCCATCAAGAACGAAATCAAGCAGATCTCAGGATCACTGTTGTTACCGCCTGTGCTCTATCCTCTTGAGAGGTTGACCTATTCGGAGACTTCCAAAAATTTCCCCAGATGAGGATGGAGGAGCATGAAGCCCGGATGAGTAATATCTACTCATACAGCCTATATCATGAACATTCTTGGTTACTTCAAGGGCGCTAGACTATGGGATTCGAAGAGGGCAGATAGTCATGGCATAGGCACACCCTTGTACCTGTATGCAAACGCGATGACGTCGAAGCCATGTAGGGACTTGCCATGTCCGACGGTGACATCAGCTTTGTCCGATTAACACTGCGAAATGGAAGACACAGGAATTTTCTGGCCACGTGACGTAGTCTAGTGTAATTCGGTGGGTTCATACCCTTATGCTCAGTTGCTTCCCCCCTACCCCACCATAATGACCCTCAGGCTCAGTTACTTCGCCTACCCCTTTCTTAAATCGCACAATGACAAAATTTCACTGGCTTTCTCCAGTTCTTTGTCCCACTGTGACGCAAGGTCCAGGCCTCAGGCTCCAGATGAAATGTGGATCGTAGCCCAAGTACATGTACCTTAGAGTGTAGCAAAACAGCTAACCATGTGCTCTCTCCAGAACGCGCCAAATCTTCTTAGTATAAATTCTCTAGGGATAGGCGGTTTAAAAAGGTTTAAAAAGGCTCCACATCCTCAGTTTGATGAAAAAGGGTTGTTGTGCTCTTTGGTGTTAATGACTCTAAATTTAGAACTTCTAGTCATCTAGAGGACCGCTTTATGTTCTTTTGTCGCGTTCGATTGGGTTTGGGTCTTTGGTCGCCTTACAGCGTAAAAACGTATCCGCTTTTTCTAAGGGTGTTTTGTCTGCAGTTTGAAAAAAAAAAATATTGCTTTAACAGTGTGAAAATCGCTTACTCCACCTGCGCATTATAAAAAGATGGAAATATGTGCAGTGGTGTATCACAACCCAAATTTCTAATATCAAGATGTTAAATTGTTCGAGTTTGTGAAGAAAATTTTATACTGCAGGTCTAATTTTTAATGGACTCTCAGAGCATTCTGACAAATTCTAAGAGTGTGAATTTTGAGCATTTGAGGTTTCCGTACCAGTCTTTGTCGCCAGATGCTAGGCCATTGATCCCAACGACAGCACCGGTGATACAGTTCAATTAGTCGTAGACAAGTATGGAATCGGTGCTGTCGTTAGAAAAGGCCGATTTATACAATTTTCCTTCTCGGTTAAATCCCGTAACCATCTAAACTTTGCCTGATGGTTGTATTCGTCTACTCAGCTGGTGATGTGCCAATCAAATTTCGTAATTTATCATTTTTCTTGCTTTCATTTACTAAGCTTGTATTATAGACTATTAGATGTTTCGTGCCAGTATTCGTGAGCTAATTTATAATTTGTGTGCGAGATTTCTTCTTTTTCAATATATATACATTTAATACTTTATTTTGAATTTATTTATTTAATCAATTTAATAATTAATTTATGACTTGTATGTATGTGACACAAGTACTGGAATGCAAAATACACAGAGTCTGAGCCTCCCCCCATCCAAAAATTTCATCTGTAATTCTAGACTATGTCCTACATTTAAAAAAAAAACCAAAAACAGCCAACGTGTTCATCTGTAATTTTAGATTTTGTCCTAAATTTCAGCATCATCACCACCACCATCATCATCATCATAATGTATCAATCCAATCATCAAGTAAGCTTGAAAGGATTCCAATTTAATATTAGTGTCAATAAATTATGATTTGAGATACTCCGTAACTCACTACCAACACCTGCATTGTTATGATCATATAAAAAAAAATAAAAGAAGAAATGTGAAACAATGTACATTATCATCAACATTCTGTTTTGCACAATCCATATGAAATGGATAACAAAAACATCAAAAACAGGTCAAAAACAACACGAATACTACACTTATGAAAATCAAAATTGCCAAGACTCACCAATAAGTTTGCTTGATCTCGCACGTCTCTTAAGTCTGTTTCTCTTGGTAGTGTCTACAGTCTTGTATTTTCAAGCTTGAAATTGCAATGGTCGGCTTTAACAGTCCACGTGTGAGCTGCCTGCGTTGTCTCCAAAAGTCTTGGTAGTGCCCATCCTCCAAGGCAACATGCAGCCTGATTGAAACTCTTGCACTCACTGGTATTCAGTGGTATAATCTAATCTACTATTCCAGCTTTCACCCTTTCCTATTCAAAACATTTTGACCATCCATCTTCCAACAGACAATGCAGCCAAACTCTCCTCGCCTACATTCTCTACTCATCCAGTCAGAACTTTCCGAGAACACGTCGCGTCATTCAGATAATAAATCTGATAAATTGCGAAAAAGTAAAGACATTAAAATCTACTGCATGGCACAATCTTATTCACGTAGTTAAATTATTTGTTCCAACATTACATTTGCTTTCTCAAACTCGATGCTCAAATAATTGCGTTAAAATCAAGATGGTACACAAATGACCAAAGTTTTGTCTAAAGATTTTTAGTTAGAACATTTCAAAACTTCACGAACGGAATTCAAGAAAGTTCAACTTTCACGGCAAAAAAAAAAAAAATTTGCTAGAGAATGGACTAGACTAGATCATCTATTTGCAAATTCGGTGAAGTACATCTGATGCAGTCAGTGGCCCCAGAAGAAGAAAAAAACTGATTTCTAAATGACCAGCGTTGACCAACAAGGACGGCGAACTCGCACGTTATAGTAGTCAGGCATTACACTGACCCAAGTCCCGTCACAGTAACTTCCTCTCAAGGTCTAGTTAGCTGGCAAGAGTGACCTAGACTTACCACAGCTCCGACACCGACTGACCACCAACTACCACTTCCTCTATTTTTATTTTAGTGCATCGCGGACGAGCGTGAGACCTCAGTTGACCTGGTCAAGCATTGATTGGCCACTAGGTCCAGTAGGGGCGGGGCCACCGGTGAGGTGGTAGCGTCCACTTGGCGATGAATGGTCTAAAGCCTACCAAAATAGCGTGCGTGCTTTCAGCAGCGCAGTTATATTGTATCATTGCCCTTGCATAAATTATCTCGCGACATAGTACCTGTCCAGCCTATCGGTAAGGGTCACTCTCGCTCAGCTGTCCAGTCAATAAGTTTGTACTTTATACGGGTGTCCCTATAATACACCTTGACCTAATCCGCCATTACGAGAATGGACTCGTCCACCACATCCTTCTCTACGCAACAATCTTTATCTATTTTGACCTTCTCCAAACCTAAAACACAATTTTTCATTTTCATTGAAGTATCAAACATTACTTTTTCTCAGATATCCTACAGTAATTCGCCGCATAAGTGGCTATTAAGAGAAAACATGGATAAAAAGTGCAACCATTGGTCATGGTGACCTGTCAGAAAAACAACACTGTTATCATCCCACGGCTTGCCTCAGTGCACACGTTGTGAGAGGGGAAAATATGCTCGTTTGCTGCCCTTGTCATGCAAGGCTAACCTAAGCATTATCTCTTTACAATTCATGTATTAGCTTCACACCTATGAGAGGTCTAAGATATTATTTTAATTAATATCTCGCTCAATTATTCATTACTTTAATGTGTTTATTTAACAAAAATAAAAATTACTCAATGAGTTTTCATATTTTTTGTTGTAGTAATTGACAGTAATTTCGTTAGTAATCACGTGGATCTCCATTATTAAATTTGCCCTTGGTGTCTGGAAAAAGTATGTGAGTCCATTTAATATCCAAATTTCACATGATAAACAGCTTATATCGCCCAGGAGGCAAATGAAAAAAAAATGACCAGAGAGCCGATTGGCTGAGGAGATAGTCTACTGTACTTTATGTGCCAAGAGGAATAAACAACAACAACAACCGTCCTCTTGCTTTTCTTTCTGTCTTTTACTTTGTCAGTCCTGTGGAAAGTTTTGGACACGAAAAGCGGACTGTTATTTTCATGACTTCATTATATAAGTTTCAAAAGTTCTATGTTATCTCTGGTAAAAATAAATTTTAGCTACAACAAAACGCCACAGTTATTAACTAAGACCAAATGATAAGGGCTACAAGATCATAATTCTATCAGGAGGAGGAAATATGAGCCCAAACAGAAAATTACGCTGATTGCACACAAATGTACCATTAGATAATATATGTTCAAGAGTGATTGTGAAAATCAATGTTGAACGAAAAGAAAAGCCGAAAACAATCTAATACTCTATTACAGCTACTAGACATTACTTAATATATAAAGCAGACTTCGACAACTTAGAACTCGAACAAACAAACCACAGAAAGAAAGAAACAAACATACAAATAAACATGCCTCCCACTTATAACATGTGCAACAAAGTAAATGAAAGCGTTAAAGATTAATGGATCCTCAAATTCATCTGTCAGCAAATTCTCTTGCTTTTTTTTTTCTGTTTTTATGTGCAAAATCTCTTCCGTTTTATCTGTTCTATGCGCAAAATTTCTTTCCGTTTTATCTGTTATTCTATGATCAAATCTCTTCCGTTTTATCTGTTAATCTATGGGCAAAATCTCTTCGTTTTCTCCGTTGTTCTGTGTGGCTTACTCTGAAACTGAGCTCACATTGACGTAACAACAAGAACTTTTAACAGTTTCTGTTATTATAAAACTTCAGTGATAAGTATGACCTTGGTGCATTGAAAAATTACACGTACTACAGAGGTATACTTTATTGAGGTAATACCTCAAGATCCACTTGAATAATGCAAAGATAGAATAATCATGAATCCGTAAGGGAAATTCATATGTAATAACAGCTTATAATATTAGTGCTTATCATTAAGATTAAACTGTAAATATTACTGATGCGTACCTATTATCGAGATACGTAATGAAATATGACATGATAGAATAATACTGATTACATGGACTGAGCTCATACTTAATAACGATTGAATTTAAACAGTTTTGCGCAGTTCTAACATAATCATATTTAATAATAATTCAATAATAAAAAAGTATATTTAGTCTATCAAATGAGTATTTTTATCGATGTTCCACCATCTTGTTACGAAACATCGTTTGACCGAAAATGAAATTCAGAGAAAAAAACCGGAATCGCCAGAAATGACTTGCTCAGTATGAAAAACCGTAAATCCTTACATTTTGTGTCTCCTAGTTCTAAGTAATTCTATCTTCTGTCAAATACAAAAGCAACAGCAGCAGCAGCAACAACAACAATAACAACAACAACATACACAACAACAACATACACACACAAGAAGCAAAGCAAAAAAAAAAGTCAAAATGTCTCTGTAACATTAAACAAAATATAAATCCTTTGTAACAGGTCAATAACAAAATGCTTACTGTATAGCGTACAACTAAAAAGGAAGATAACAGACATAGATGGAAGACATTTATACATTCGATCTCACTGTAGAAGCAATATATAATTTTAAATTTTATGTGTAGTTCTGGATGGAATCCTTTTTTCTGGATGTCTGAGTGCGTGCGATGAGTGCTATTGTTGTTTATTCTACCGTGATCATTCTCATGTTAGTACTAGACTATTATTAATTTTTACTCGTATTCTGTACATGTATAGTGGCACCGAGCCATTTTGGCATCTTAAGGATAATAAAGTTATTTAATTCTTGTCTTGTCATTGTCAGAGCGAGTATTGGTTTAAATTTTATGGGTAAAGGCCTAAGATGACAGTTTTGTGGTTCGTTTCCGTGTTGATTATGTCATCTGCGTCTCTTTCTTCTCCTCCCTGCCATTCCCGCCATTTTTAATACCCACAGGCATCTACGCCATAAGGACAAAGAATTCACCAGCATCTATGGTGTGTAGTTTTAGCCATATTTGTTCACGAGTTAGGGGATCCCGTTTGAGTTGAGTCCTCAGCCGCTGGCCATTTTGACACATAGAGTGATGAAGCGCCAAACCTCACTTCAGCACTCTCGGCCTAACTTTGCTGCGATGCCTACGACGACAACAACAACAACAACAATAACAACAACAACAAAAACAACAACAACAAAAACAACATCTACCACTACTACTACTTCTATGACTACAACAACAGCCACAACAACAACAATTTGGTCACTGAACTTCGAAGATGGACAATGCTTCTCAGGGTCTCTACCTACCAATAAAGGAGGGAAGAGGAACTGAAGAGGGATCCAGCGTGGTTTGACATAAAGACATGCATTATTTGAGTGGAGAATTATTCTGATGATGAGGATGAAGGAGAGAGGGAAAGAAAAGGAATTGTGATTAGAGGGTGACTATGACGTTTGGGGACATTAGAAGAGCGCAGTTCATTACAAACAAGCTATGGGATGAAACACTAGTTAGAACAGGCATATTAAGAACTAACCAACAATTTTTTTTTTAGGAGTAGGATCATAGTAAAATTAAAGACGTCACCAGTAGGAGCGCCCCCTTGCAGTATTTAGGCCTATCTTGTAGAATAAAGGAATAACGGTGACAAAAAGCATACATGATACCTTTGTAGTGTTGGGGCAGGGGCTATAGAAAAGGAAACTAATAATGACCTTTCCTCTCATATCTGTCTTTAACAGCTACCCATAAATATATGAATATTCCAAGAAAAGAATAGGGAGTAGGTTGGTTAACAAGAAAGGTATGGAAGTGAGAACTAATAAGACTAACTTTATAACCTATGAGGGAAAGTAAATTAATTTAGCATCACTAGCCCAACAGCCCATGTAAAGAGAAACACGTATGGGAGAACTTTGATAATGCATGGAGAATAAAAATAATGCTACTAACATCAAGAACCGTGAAAGGAAGGAAGTACGTAAAGTGTGGTCATGAGAGCCTTTTTGAGTACTAAGCTACTAATCAACGCCTTGGTACCCTAAAAGGAGTGGGATTTAAACAACAACAACAAAAAAGGGGGGAGAGGGGGCAGAGAGAAAAGGGAAGACAAGAAGAGAAAGAAAAGTGTGAAGAAGGAGAGAGATCTACTCAGCTTGTGCATAGGCAAGTTCTAGTCAATGCTGGTTTCAGTGTGTAATTGGCCACGTTCTGTAGATGGCGATGTTTGGGCGGGGGACATCAGTCAAATTTGCATTGATTAAGGTCCTTTAGAAGGAGACCCCGCACTGGAAAATGGGTGAACTTTAGAAGCAGGCATTTTATACATTGTCACTGTAGCGTCATAAACAAAGAGAACAGAGATAACCTCAATGACACAACACCACCAGTAACAAGGAACATGACGATATTGACGAATAAATGCGCTGGAAAAAATAGTGCATTGGTAGCTCTGAGATTTTTGAGCGGGTAGGCATCCATAACTCTTAAAGCGGTATGTAACTAAAATGTTCAAGGGTTGTGCACATTATTAACAATGTGAGAACCCCTTTCATTACTCTGGAATGTTTTTCCAACTTATTTTAAGTGCAAGTACCCTATTCTCAGGTCGTCTACGGCTTCTTCTTATCATGCTTAGCCAGCCAATCGCGGAAGAGTACATGTGACCTCATTTCGACCCAGCAGCCACTCGTGATTGTAATCCTTAGTCAGTGTGCGGGTTTCTCTGGCCAAGCGCTCTGACGTCACTTTACGTAACATTGTGTCACGGGCACTCCCAAGCTGTCAGCAATAGTACGAGGGGCCGAGGCCCGAGTAGATTATGAAGGAGAGAGAATGACCGTGTAGCCATAGCAGCTAATAATAGTTGCTGGGTTCAGGGCTGCAGGCATGTCTGTGCGTAAACGACCATACGAGTACTGAACTAGATCCTAGGCTAGGTAATACTAATAGGGTTGCCTAGCTCCAAAACAACAATCAGATCCGAGCACATGCCTAACTTACCACTGCATACGGTACCACTAGTCATGGCAAACAACTGGGGGCCTTTGGGATTGGGGAAGAGAGAGAAAGAATGGGTGTAGTGTGAGTGTGTGTGTGGTGGAGGGAAACGGGAGGAAGAGGAGTGGATGTTATTTACTACTACTAGAAATGGTGTAAATGGAAAAAAAAAACCAAAAAAAAAACCATCATGGTACCAGAATGCAACTCATATTGAAACCCACAATGGTGCTCAGGAGGGGATTTTGAAGAAGCTGCGAGAGATTCCGAATGAGGCTGAACTTCCTGCCTCGACGGATAGTAGGGTTAGGGATTTGCCTCGACTGACACCCCTGTCTCAATAGGTATTAGGTTTGGGTTCGGGTTAGGAGAGGGTATGGTTTGTATTATGTTAGGGTCACGGGTGAACACTAGGTTTCGCACGTGGAAGTTAGGAACCGATTCAGTCTGTAAGTATTTAAGAATTAAATTGCTGTGAAGTTAGCGTCCCTATAGTGTAGTGGTAACACGTTCAGACTTGCAAGCTGAGAGACCCTGGTTCGATCCCCGGCAGGGATAGAAATTTTCTAGCGTAGGTTTTTTTCGGCCCTTCTTCTCAAAATTGGTCATTCACAGTAATTTGGTAAAATCCCTGGTGACACACTTCCTTAAAATAATATTATGTAACATCTGAGAAATTATCACACTAAGCTCACCCCCTTCACNCCCCACTTAAATATAAGAGAAAGAATACTACACTGTGCCTTTCCACCCGGTTACAATTAGCAGGTATGAGTTTCACTTAGGAATGTGAGTCACATGCGCAGTGTCTTCCAAAATGCTAATTGCCCCCTTTTCTCGTTGGCAAAAAAAGAAAACGGGAAAATTTTCAACTGAGCTTGGACGCATATCCCTTTGAAAAGTGTATACAGCAATAACAATAAGTGTATTTAGCTCAGGTACAAAATAATGAACAAACATGAAACAAAAGAATAGATGGCCTATATTATACAAATGACAATCATTAATCCTCCCGTCTACATTATGGCATTGGCACACGCATGCTCTCTCCCTCTCTCTCTCTCTCTCTCTATCTCTATCTCTCTCTCTCTCTCTCTCTCACACACACACACACACACACCCACATACCCACAAACATACACTCACATACACGCGCACGCACACATACTTCTAGATCATATGAGGGCATTCTCTTGAATATTAGTTTTACGAAGCAGGAGAGTTTCTTAAGTAAATCTAAATTTGTAGTAATAATTAAGTCGATATATTTATGCATTTTTGGGTACCTTCGATAATAATTATTATGGTATGTATCTTTTCCGTTCATCATCAAAATTTTTACACGTTAATAGATAATTACACTCATCCCCAGCTGCGTCATAACACAGACTGCACTTTCTCTCATGATATTCTATACCAAAGTATCTTCCTTTTTCTACGGTTAAACGATGATTAGTAGCCTATATTTGAGAATCCAACACAATTCTGCTGCTTGTAACAAGTGTAAATTTTAAGAAGGCTCCATTTTCCATAGTCTTTTAAATGCCATGTAGTTTTTACCTCTGTTACGTACTGATACTAGCATTCTACATGCCTAAATAGCCTGATCCTCTAGTCTCCTCTTCAACTGAGCATTATTAAAAGTAACTGTATGATTCTGTTTTTACCACATCCTATTAAATCCGTTATTTTCAAGAATTTTAGATATTGCATTCAACCGTTAGTAAGCAGTTCTATCTGACATCTGATCTTTAAGCATACACTTACACAGCACATAGACAAATTTTGGGGGTCACTTGTGTTTACTTTCCCCCATACTGTTAATTATCCTTTTTTGGATTTCACAAGATAAGAGCAGTATACCAAGTTCTCCATAGATCACGAAATTTGGGGTACTTGGTTTTACCGAGACATTTTCAAATACCCACACTTTTGCTCCGGAAAAGAAGATTGGTTCAATAGATTTTGCAAATAGTTCTAACTTACAATCCAAAGGTATATGACTATGACTACAAAGGCGTAATAACATAAAAGTTGCTCGTGTGGCTTTATCAATGTTCTCTGTTAAAGTCTTCATAAAATTGCCGTTTTTAGAAAATGTTGCCTGGAGGTATTTAAAACTGTTTACGACCTCAGCCTCTGTATTCTTAATGAAAAATGTAGGCTTATTGTATGATTTACCATATATCATGGATTTTGTCTTCTCTACGTTTATGTAGAGTTCCCAAGTTTTACAATACTCTTCATACTGATTCAATAGTGTCTGCAGCTTTTTCGTAGAATCTGCAAAGAGAACAGTATCATCGGCGTACATCAAAAGAAACATAGTAAAGTAATTCACAATTTATGGTCGACCTCATAGTCAATTGTAACATGATTTTCCAACTTTGGGAGTAAATAGTTGTGTAGGTCACTTAGTTACACAGACAACAGGATGGGGCTCAAATTTTCCCCTTCCCTTAGACCAACCTGGCAATTGAAAAAGCTGATAGCTCTTCGTTTAACATTACACACGATTTTACATTCCTATATATTGATTATATAACTTTCAGCATGTTTTTACCTATTCTTAAGTCGGCTAGTTTGCTAAATAAAAAGGGCCTGGATATACTTGGAAAGGCTTTTGTTAGGTCAAGGAAAGTAGCGAATAATGATTTCTTCCAAGTGTGCATGAGGTTTATCAGCGCGTGCAAGATAAAGATATCGACTGTCGAATAACCCTCCCGAAAACCTAATTGTTCTTCGCCAATAATTTTGGTTCCCTAAAATATTTACACAAAGTCTGGCATTCAGTACAGACGTAAATAAGTTACCCAGGCAACTTAAGATTGTAATTTGTCTATATTTGTCTGCGTAAGCTTTGTCTTCTCTATGTTTATATTTTTTTGGGCCTTATCACTCCAGGAGTCCATGATTCTGGGACCTCACCGGTTAGATATACTAAATTAAAGAGCTTTACCTAAAGTTTAATAAGGATATGGCCAGTTGCTTTTATATACTCATTTGTATCATGATCCAAACCAGCAGCTTTATTGTTCTTTAGTTTTGTAATGCAGTTTAAGATTTCGTTTTCCGTGAAGACTTGGTCCATTTCAAAGTTTTCCGTTGAATCAGTGCCGGTGGTAACTTCACTATCATCATCTGATTTTAAGCTATTTAAATCCTTGAAAAAGGTGGCAAACTCATTCATGTTTTCAACCATTGGTTCTTTTCTGTATAGTTGTTTACTTCTGTTTAGTAGATTCCAGTATAGTTTTGCATTACACTGTTGTTTTTTTTAGGGTATGGTAAGTGTGTCGAATTTCTGATTTGTTTGTCTTTAGTGCTCTCCGTACTTCTTTTTTATATTCTTTTCCCATGTTTTCATGCTCTGGATGTGAGCATGAAAAGTTACCTGATACCTGTTTTTTTTCTTTTTGGCTCTGTTAAATAAGACCCGTTTATGCTTACATATGGCATTGAAAAGAAAAAGGTTTATTACGGAACGAGTTTACTGTTTTGGGAGGTGAGCGCGCTTTAACTTTTAGTTGCCCTTATACTTTTACTCCTGCTTCATTAAATATTGTTTGAAACTGGCAACATACATCTTCAAGAATGATTGTGACAGCTTTTTCGTTTTCTACGTCTGTCTCATGAAGTGAGCTTAGACTGTCAATTTCACGTTCATCTATAAAGTACACAAACTTAACCGAGCGTGCGGGATCCCACGGACCCGCTCTCGCAGCCCCCTCCCCGATCTGTATTTTAATACCGCTAAATGCCACCCTAACCGAAATTCGGATCCCAGAGTCTTTGGGCTGCCAATAACATTCCACAACATATTGTGTCAAAACCTTGGATCTCTAGCTTCAAAAGATTCGTGGTACAATAAGAAACTGCGACATGTTTCTCTATGATTCAAATTTAAAACTATAGGAGCACACGTCGCGCATATTCAAACATTTCACACAAAACCGCCAGGCTCAGTCGGATCAGTCCACATTCGCCCAAGTCATTTTTTGAGGTTTTGAGAAACTGAGCACTCTCAGGCCGTTGCTCAAAACAAAACTTCAAGACAGACATGGTTTAGCTTGTAGAACTGGACAAGAGAATGGTTCAAAACTCTATAATATCTGTTTGAATAGGGAAAAAATAGTATAAATGGAAGATCACAGCAATATCACATCATGTAAAAATGAAAACCTAGGCAAATGTGGAATGCGAATGACAACAAATGAAAGAGTTAATGCTATAAAACGACGTGGGTCATTGTTGAACTTTTGGATCAAGCAATATCTATCACAAAAAGCGATAACTTTTTAAAATATTTTTTTCAAAATCGTAACTAAGTAAGTTCACATTCAACGGACTGAACGCTATAACACAATACACTACATTCATCAACAGTTTACTTCCCAAGAATCGCTTTGCTGAGTGTAATTTTAAGAAAACTTCTTTTTTTTTTCTTCTTGCGTCTTCAAACCTTGGATTTTAGCTTTATTAGGATACATTGTATCCAAGCGACGGAGTAAGGACTGGATACGACAGTACGAAATGTGCGAAAGAACGAAATACGGTTGGGATCCGAAAGTAAGAAATACTGTATGCAGTGGCCGTGCGGTTTGTGAGTCGTACTCAGAAACTGAAGACTTTCAAGTCTAAGGTTTATGTGTTTGACTCGCGAGCTGGGCGGTTTACGTTGTAGTGTCCTTGGGAAAGACACTTCGCTTCCATTTCCTCACTCGACTCAGGTGTAAATGAGTACCTGGCTTTAGAGTTGGGGGGACAGGGGCGCTGCACCGCTGGCGACCAGCAATGACTTTGTTATGCATTTCATTTGTAATATTATGTATTTACATGTATGATGTGTATTGTTATATGTGTTGTATTATGAATGAGATGTTTAACACTGTATGACATTGTAAAGCAATTTCCCTACGGGGTAAATAAAGTCGTATTTGTTTGTTTGTTGTTTGTTTGCATGGGATACGAAAGTTCTGAATCTGTATTGAAACTCACATCAAACTATGCCACTAAAATGCACTGTTGAAAGTTTTTGAGGCCCTGGCTATCATACTATCATTATGAATTATGAAAAAGCACAGGCGTTTATTCCAACCATTTTGCCTTCCAGCTTCTAAAAGTTGAAAACTGAACTGCATTAAACATGAGCTTAGCTACAAAATCTTTCACATATTTTGATATTTATTTAAGTTATTTCTGTAAGAGCTGATCGTTTTCTGGATGACTTCTCCCCGCTATGATTGATTTTTCTACCAGGGAGGAATTCAAGCTCAAAATCATGGGTTTCCGATCTCGATTCTCTTCCAGCTCGGAATCTACTATGGAATTCAATAATCTTCCTCTCATCTCGGCAGGAAAATAGAAGAACTCAGTTCGACTTTAATGGGCTTGACTCCAGCACCAGTCCTTGAAGAATGTAACATCATTTTTTAAAGAATGTAATATCATTCGCGAGAGAGATTATGAATAATATTGGCATTTCGAGTGTCCATTTTATTTTCTGAGACCAAAGACCGCTGAAATTGGAATCACTGTATTTGAATTCTGAAATTATGTATGCTACAAACATGTATGAATAATAAACAAATAAAATCCTTTTGAGCTGTACTAAACGGGTAATATAAACTAAGAGTAGTAAGAGTAAAGAGATATAAGAAGTTTTTGCTTTAATGTCTTTTTACTCATAGTTTATTATTATCGATTTTAGTGCAGTGCTAAGAACTTTTATATGCATTGTGATTTGTAAATACTCAGACATTCATAAGATCTTGCACTATCTGAGATTTTTATGTTTCATCATTTCCTTTTACGTCAGTGTACTTTTATTGGTCCGCAGTTCTCGTGAAAATTGTTGAACTATACATGTAGTTATACTATATTATACATACACTGTATTGTATTATTTGTAAACTCTTATTATTATGTATGATCGGGAATGGGGAACATGTCCATGTGTTCACGGATTGAGGTATGTGTGTGTTTGGCAACCAGTCATTTTTGAAGAATGTAACATCATTCGCCAGAGAGAATTTGAGGAACGATGACATTTCGGTGTTTGTTCATTTTGCTCTCCGAGACCAAAGACGGCTGAGATTGGAACCACTGTGTTTGAGTTCTACTATTATGTATATTACAAGCATGTATGCCTATTAAAACAAAATAGAAGACTTTCGAACTGTACTAAACCGGTGATAATAAACTAAGATAAAGAAATATAAACATTTTAGTTTTAATTCCTCTTTATTCTTAATTCATTACTATTGGTTTTAGTGCAATTCGAAGGGCTTTTTTATATGGTGTAATTTGAATTAACTCAAGCAACCTTAGGATCCCTCACTATCTGAGATTTTCATTATTCATCATTTCCATTTACATCTGCTTATTCTTATTGGTGTGCAATTCTCGGGAAAATTATTAAACTATACATGTATGTATATTAAATTATGTGTGTTATGTTATTTGTAAACTCTTATTATTATGTATGATCGGGAATGGAGAAACATGTCCATGTGTTCAAGGGTAGAGGTGCTTGTGTATTTAATTGCCAGTCACTTGGTCTCTCTTGTTATTTATAATGTAGGATTGTATTGTGTATGCCTATGTACAAGAGTGGATTCTCATGGGCGAGCTAGCTTGTTAATGACAGAAACTGAATCTTATCTTCGTTTTGAAATATATACGTATTACATGAGCTCTCAATTACTTTATTATACTATGGCTTTATTATATAGTATGATGAGGAAGTCGAGGCAAAGGGAAACTGAAACTCGAACCGATTTTTTGCTGGGATATTAAGGAAAGCAGCAAAGCCTCACGACTTTGAACCATATGTACTCGGAAAATTCAGAAACTCTTAGTAATGGTAGATCTCAATCCAAGCTGGAGAATATTGTGGTGTCGGGTTTTGTTCCTCATCTTCATTTCCTTTATTTATTCTATATGCAGTTATGTTGTTTTGTCTAAGTAGTTGCCATGTTTTATCAATGTTTAACTACACATATATTAATATTTATATAAGCTGTGTTCGATTTAATAAATTGAATTGAATTAGGAATTGGGGTCTAATTTTAACTTCCTTGCATTAAAAAGTAAAAAAAAGTAACCATTTCTCAGTAACTCAAACGACTAGCAAACTTGAAGTTACAGACTTGGAATTCGAATTCATAACATTCTACTACCATTACTCAGTTTTATAAGTCGCCTAAAGTTTACACCATATCGATTCTATCTAGACTATTACTGTTAGACGTTAACGCAAAATTTGTGTCAAGGATTCCGAGAAAATCACGCAACGTTGATACATTGGTTGTCACCTAGATTTGAGGGAAATTATGTAGAATGTCACTAAACGAATAATAGAAAGTCTTAGTTATTTTCAATAATGTATTTCTAAGAAGCAATATTTGTGTTTTACATCCCGCCATATTGTTCCTTATATTTTTGTGATCGAGGAAACAAGCGAAGAAAGCTTGTTCCACGCACTTTCTTGGAATTTGCAAGCGAACATTCCCTTTGTCTTTGAACAATTTAGTGACAAGAAGAAGCACCTAATTATCAATTATACACTGTAGAGTATGGATCAGGCTTAACTCAGATGGTTTATATGAATGATATTTGGTTGAGTTTAATTCGAGTTATGATTTTATTGGTATACAAAGGCATTATGGTTCATTTGCCCCTTTTCTGTTGTAAAGGTAGATCTAATCTACATGAGAGAATATTGAGTGAATGATTTTGCTCACCATTTTGTTTAATCTCAGTAACCTTTGCATCTCTGAGCCTACAAAGCCAACAAGATTCTTTGCTGGTCATCAAGATGAAATACTTAACGGCCCCATACACTCGAGAACCCATAAGTCATGTAAATTCAGTGAAGCTCTGGTCTTAGGTAACTTATTTTCTATAGTAAACTTTCTGCTAATTCATGTAAATTATAGTAATGTTCTGGTCCCATATCTTTATTTTCTATAACAAACTTTTTTTATAAATTAAAATGAAAATTACAAATTTGCTCTAATCACATATATACCTTATTGTAATATACCTTTATGTAATAAACTTTCTTTACAAATTTATGTATATTACAGTTATGTGCTGTTTCCAGGTCCTTATCTATGATTTTTTGCTTCAAATTTATGCTAATTACAGAAATGCTCTCGTCTCATGTACTTTAGTTTCTGTAGGAAACTTTTTACAAATTCATTACTTGCCACATTAGTGTTCCGATGCCATATAGATTACAGGCCTGTAATATTGTACTTTCACTATTGGGTCCTACCACTTAGGGGTTATATTTCATCTCCCCTTTTCCCTCTTTTGGCATGCCCTGCTTCCAGTAATAAGGGCTCGAGGGGAGAAATTTTAATATCATGGGAAACTGTGTCCATTTTACTTTATTTTGCCAGGCACTATTTAGTCCTGGGCTGGAAATGCCAGGTCAAGGGTGTGCTCAGGCGGAAGAAGAGGATTTTGGCGTTGACCAGTGAAAAAGGTAGGCTCTAGCAACCAAGCTCAAAATTTCAATGAGCTTGCTATGGTTGGGCCAGTATTAAAATTTGGGCCACATAATGAGCTTCAATCTGGTATGGGTCTGGGTGAAAGCTAAAACTTTAGGTTCAGAGGGCAGCTCAGAATGTTAATATAGCCCATAGATGAAAAAAGGGTCCAATCCCATTACAGGTCTGTAATCTTATACCTTTTTTCCCGTGGTAAACTTTTTGTACAAATTCATATACAGGTAATAAGAGTAGGCCTACTTATCGTCTTTTTGAAGCGTTTTCTCGCCTAAATATGTTGTTTTCTTTTTATTATGTACATGTTTTGTGTATGCGTTGGAATTGGCCACAACGGCCTACAATAAATATTGAATTGAAATTGAAATAGAAATTATACCCTTTATTTACTGTTCCTTGGGGCAACATGACTCTATTTGGAGAGGGTGAGGCAGAACAATGGAGAAGCGGGCTTTCCACAGAACTAGCAAGGATCTTTGTCCCATCAAGAAAAAGGTCGCTTTCGCTCACCATACAGCCTCGGGCTTCAGCCAGGACCAGCTAAAGCGTGCAACAATGAAAAGTCACAAAATGCCACAATAGGAGTTTTCAACAACTTGCGCACGGCGCACAAGGTTAAGTGTCAACAGGCAATATGACGTCATGTGTTTGCCTTGTTTTCCTCCATTCTTGTTAAAACTGGTTGGCAGGCCAGGTCAGAGGCGGATTTGGTGAAGTAATAGACCTCTTCATAGGGGTGGTCACTCCAACTGCGGATAATTAATATTTTATAGTATATTATATTATAAACATGATTGTATATATATTATGTAATTATAATACAACAGACACAGAGAGAGGGGGAGAGAGGGAGACATACAGAGAGAAAGAGAGAGAGTGAGAAAAAGAAGTAAAATAGTTTTTCAGATGATACCTTCACATTCTCCTCAACTCCTCCCCCCCCCCCCCCNCCTCGTCCACTCCCTTCCCCCTCCAGCTCCACCTCCCTCTCCAAAGCAGAACTCCCAGGTTCACCACTTGACTAGCCTTGCCCAGGTAACTATGACGCAATTTTATAGACTGACGCGTTCACCCCATGTTGTTCTCAGTAAGCCATAGCGTGCCTGCACATCTCCTACACCAAACCAGAGGTTTCCAATCTTTTTTCGTCATCGGGCCCCTTAACCCGATTAGAAACCCCTCATACTTTTTCTTAAACTTATCCATCTGTCACTAGTGTCAGGTAAAGTAATGTCAGTCAATAACTTGCAATTTTGGTTGTTATGTAATACGGTCTTCATACAGTTTTAGAATTTGCATGGCATACCCGTGGGGGTTGTTTGTGTCTCCAGACTGGGAACCCCTTGGACGGCAGTGCTCTCGAACAAGTCGAAGCTAGTTATACTATAGAAGCGGAAGATATTTAGCTGAGACCTGCTGAGACCTTGACATCCATAACCTAGATAATGGCGTCACTTCCATACCTGAAAGGTTTAGCTGTATTATTCTATTATACTCATCCCTAGGTTACATGCTTGCCTTTGTCCTCGTAAAGAAAGGTCCCTCTTAGTTATGAAGTAATTACATAATAATGAATTCGTGCATGTAAAATGCGGTTACTTAATAAGATCTAATATGCTCAGATTCTGATAATTTTCGTTTTTGCTGGAATGGCTCTTACAGAAGGGGGGCTCAGAGAACTACAGTATAATTTTCCATTAGTGCATTAAATAATCTGAACAATTTAAGTTACAATAAGAGTTTACTGACAATCCCAAAAAGGCACTATGCTGCTCCTAGCACCACCACTACTTTCGCCATCGCTACCACTACATCATTGTCACTAACAACCACCTGTGTTGTTATAAACTGCATTACAACGACATGTACTCTACTCCTGTTCCACCTATTACTATCACTACTACTACACTACTCCCGCTTCTATTACGTTGTTGCTACTACTACTGTTGCTTCTGCTACTGCTGCCGCTACAGCTGCTACTGTTGCTGCTACAACAACAACAATTGTCACTTCTACTGCTACTACCACTGCTGATGTCATTGTTACTGCCGTTGCTGCTGCTGCTGCTACTACTGCTACTTCCGCTGCTATTGCTACAACAACAACAACAACAACAACAACAACAACAATGAAAATAACAACAACAAGAACAATAACTATTTTTACAACTTCTGCCGCACACAAAAATATCTTCTTTGCACAGTTATAGCTTTTCCATAGAAGTATCACTGTTGGTTATAGAAGATTTTACACCTCTCATTAACTTATCCAGGGGTCCCAAGCCGAAATACTTTCCAAACATGTTGTTTAGCCCTTCCTCCAAATTTTGACACAAAGAAAAATGCTCCTAAACCAATTAGATTTTGAGAACTTCGACAATGAAGCAGGATACCTAATATTTTAGGCCTTTTCACTTTGTAAACAGGGTAACCTTACCCATCTAGCAACAACCACGAAGTTTCTACTTGAGTGGCTAAATCGAGTCCCCGGCTAAACCACATCTATTCTGAGTCTACAAATGTATTTTTGCACCTATCTAAGCCTTTGAAATTCAAATCCAACCCCTTTCCCCCATCCCCATGGCCAGTTTTCTGGCTTTATGGGGACTGTTAAAAACTGTTATGCCAGGTGCTGTTGGCATCTTCATACCTGAAAAAGTAGCAGCAGTTGTAGTTGTTGTTTTTCTCATAGAAGCAGCAGCAGAAAAAAATTGCAACAATAGTAGTAGTATATTTAGCAACAGTTACCGTAAAAGTAATAATACTAGTTGTTGTAATTAGTGTTATTATTGTTGGTGTAGCAGCACCACAGCTAACACTATTAGTATTAACACGAGTGCGAATGGTGGTGGTGGTATTGGTGTTGTTGTTTCTCGTTGTTGTTGGTAGCGGTAGTGATGACGAGGGGAGTGATGGTAGCGGCGGTGGTGGTGATGGCAGTGTTGTTATGGTGGTGGTGGTGGTAGTATAGTGTCTTTTGAGATGGCCAATAAACGCTAATTGTGAAAAAATTGTTGCAATCAAACATGCAGATTATTCTCTTTATGGTAGAGAGAGACTGGTAGAAAGCGGTTTTCAAGACTCCATTGTGTGAAGATACCCCGAAAGCGTCTTGTGAAGAGATGTAATAAGGAGGTAAAATTGTGATTGAGGTATGTGGCTCAAACTCAAAGTTTCCATGAGCTCAGAGATGGAACAATGATTGAAAAGAAAACCTAAAGTGTTCACTAGGACAATACTCAGACATTTGGTAGAGAGCACTGACACAGTCACCACAAAAAGCATTTTATTCTTGAACGAAAAGAGACGACCAAATATCCGCTTCCATTCAAACCTTATTTTGTTGTGTCAGTAGCGTGCCTGTCTTTCGTTCTTAAAATTTTAATGCAGGTCGATGCGACAGAGCTCTGCTTGCACTAAGACTCACTTGTTTCGTTTTCCGTAAGCCTGGTGCTAATTATGCATGTGCATATAGTAGCTGAAAACTTGCTTTGTTTTCCTCGACCAAAATGGATATCAGGCTACAAGTTCAAATTCAAGTTCAAAGGTTTTATTAGGCCGTAGGCCAACATCATACAGTACAATTAGGGTGCTTCAGAACGCTACTCGCTGAAACGGAGTCCCCCAAGCGATCTATTTTTAGCCGCGCCGTACGCCGGAGGCTGACTGTTACCTTCATTCATGCGTGAAAGGTCAGATCCGTTCTGCCTTCAATGTTATGTTACTAGTGTTACCACTACTACTACTAGCATTACTGATTAGGCTGCTAGGCGTAACCTAGAAGTATGTTCAACCAATGCCTCGGAACAAGCATTGCGCTTATAGTACTTGCCACCTGAACTTGCCACCTGAACATAGGAAATAACATTGTCAAGATCTGGAGAGATTATTTTTTTTCTCCTTTTTCCGAAACTTTAGAAATTTCCGAATTACCACTAATATAAGATCACGCAGTCAAGAACTTTTTGGTAATGGTGCTACGCAGTCAAGAACTTGTTGGTAATGGTGTAAAATCACCAGAATTTTACAGAATTCCTGCTGACAAAACAACAACAAAAAGAAGTGTAATAATACAAGGATGAAACGGAGCACTGGCTTATAGAAATCAAGTAGGATAAAGTGGAAAATGCTCAAGAAGACAAATGCAGAGAGAAAATGAAAGAAGGAAAGAAAGTGATGTGGTGGGAATCGAACCCGCGACCTCTGCGTCGGCACCCATCGCGGCACCCACGTGGCGGCGTGGTCGTGTATAGACGTCTACCTAATTCCGAACTGACGGCAAGGCGATGGGTGCCGACGCAGAG
>JAWQUT010000061.1:495022-520210 GCA_033807755.1 Ellobium chinense
TGAAATAACGAAAGAGAAGTAGAGTGAGAGAGGATGCCTAAACCTGAATATATGACTTCCAAAGTTCGAGCCCAGAACGAGGCGACTAGTGGTGACGTGGAGGTTGTAAGTTTGAGTCTCTTCTCAAACTTGTTTTTCTCTGCTTAGAAGAAAGAAAGAAAGAAAGACAGAAGAAAGAAAGAAAGAAAGAAAGAAAGAAAGAAAGAAAGAAAGAAAGAAAGAAAGAGCAGCTTTTTGTATTGAGAGTTTGTTAAATGGGAATGTGTTGGCGTTGTGCTCTTAAAGACATGAACTAGGAGACATTGAAATATCAGAGGTACCAAGACATTGAAATATCAGAGACACCAATACCTCACCACTCTCCACCACTTGAAAAGAAAAAAAAACAAAAAACAACTGAATTGATGGATCCAGTTTAATGTCGTCACAGAACGTGCTAAACTGTCGCCATTCAGAAAATATATCGCCCTTGTTAGTTGGATGTAAAACCTCTGACAAAATGGCTGGGCTGACAATCACATTGCGATCCAGTACAGTGCCAATTCTTTGGTCGTTATACAGTGCTTTCAGTACATATAAGCATTTGTAGATATAAAACCTTTTTTCCTGTCTCTCGGTTTTCCATCTTTTTTTTTCTCTCAATGATTTTTATTGTGCTTTTCTCCCCTTTTATAATTGAGTATTTTGTTACTTCAGCCAACCTCATATCAACATCCATTCAAAGTGTTAGTCTCGACCGCAGTTACACTTATACAGGACAGCAATGGCCATCCGAACATCCTAATGTTGTCCAGTTGGCTTTCTCAAGTTATATGAAACCCAGAGATCAACTTTTCAAGGACAGTTGCAAGCAACATTAACGATGGGATGTTTCAGCGTCAAATGAATTACATTACTGCACTGCTGCACTGGTGTGAATGCGTCATTTATGCCGTTTAATATATAATATTGATTATACTTTTTATGATTACGAAAGATCCCATCGTTAATGCGCAAATCTCAAATAATTGCAAAAGAAGAGATACATATACTTATCAAGCACGACACCTCCGTTATCATTCTCTCTAAACTTAGGTGTAGAGGTAGAGAGGGGTGGGAAATTGACAAGATATAATGTTCACAGTGGAAAAGCATAAACAGGAGTCCTTGCTGATTTATTAGTTTTATTCTATTCACAAATGCAAAGACAAATTCGGGTTGCCGGTGTGAGAGGCACAGTTTTCATTAGCGTCATGAGATCTAATAATCTCATAAAATTCTCACCTAGAACTTTTTACTCATAACCATGTCAGTTAAAGCATCATGTCTTCACATAAGATCTGCTGAATCAGGAAGGGCGCTGATCAGAATTTTCATGAAGTGCTGCCTTGTGTGCTTTTTGCAGTATTATTAGTAGAGCGTCTTCCACGACCCATTAGATGTAGAAAGGTGTTCAAATATTTCCGGCTAAACAACATGTAGAGGTAGAAAGTGACGGATGACTGTAAAGTGACTGCTAGTCTCTCAAATACCGCCAGGAATTCAATGAAGCCGGAAGTTCGAATATAGCATTCCTTGTAGCCAAGGACGAAGAGGCACGTGACCGCGTGAGTGAGATATGCGCTGTTTGCTAGTGTGAACACGATGGAGATAGCCAGAACCAGGACAGTGACACGTGTATTGGATCTAGACGTGGCAAGTGAATTGGACAATCTCTTCTGGCGGATTTGCTGGAGTTTCAGGCCTGTGATAATAGTGACTGTTGATATCAGGCAGGCAAATATCGGAAATACTTGCCACATAATGGGCACTACCACGTAAGAATACACTGAAAACTGAACAGTTCTCGTATACTGAGCATAGGGTCTATCAATGGTCTTGAAAGTGACAGGTTGGTCATGTAACATTGTGTCGACCTCTAGATCAACTGTTGTGGTATTGATCGCAGTAGTCGACCACATCGTTTGAGAAGGGCTTCTCTGCGATGTCTTGTTGTTTGTATCAGCGTTTCCAGGATGCCACCCACTAACTGTACCATTCAGATTTGGACTAAGATCATCAAAGGAAAATATTGCTGTTGTCGTTGAATCAATGTCCGACTGCCCTGGTACGAAGGGAGGCAAAGTCATATACCTGCTTGTGACGGAGTTTTCACTTATGCGCATGGTGTGGATATTGGCTGGTATAAACGGCGCCATCATGCTGATAGACACAAGACCTATAACCATGGCGTAGACCTTCATGCGCCTTGGCCGGAACCATATGGCAACTTTGAAAGGAAAAAATATACTTGACACTCTCTCTAAGGCGATATACAGTACAATGTAGCTCATATAGAAATGACCCATGCTTCCGCACTGGCGCAGCAATATAACAAAGTCGAAGAGCAAAGGCGGTGCCAGAGGTACAGAGTCCATCGACGGCCAAACACAGCTGAGCCCAAAGAGTGCATTTACAATTAAGGAGAACAGACTTCCTATGGATAGACAAAATAGCGACAGGTCGCTTGTCTCTTTGAGTCCGATCTTGAGCAGGACACAGATGCAGAGGAGATTGTTCACGACACCGATGAGACCAATCGTAGGCAGGAGGACGCAGTATGCAACATTTTCAAAGTTTTCTATGGTCTCAAAGGGGACCTGTAGCACGAATGTCCTAGAATTGCTAGAGAATAACAGCACTGGGCTTGGGGTGTTTTCAGCGGTTGATAACTCCGTTGCAAAGTTCGCCATGAAAAAAATCTTTGGATTGTGAATGCTATACGTGGTAAACCTGTGTCTGTTGTTAGCCTTTTCACTCTGTCGCTTCCACTTTGTTGAAATAGAGACGCTAC
This sequence comes from Ellobium chinense, assembly GCA_033807755.1. Lineage (NCBI taxonomy): Eukaryota > Metazoa > Mollusca > Gastropoda > Ellobiida > Ellobiidae > Ellobium > Ellobium chinense. The sequence continues at coordinate 497,835 of JAWQUT010000061.1, forward strand.
TGCTAAATGGATGAAAATATTTTAATTCATCTAAATAACTCTCAGAGACTCTCGCACTCTTCATTTGGTGTTTAGTCAGCGTCAGGGTAAAGAAAGAAACAGATATCATCGGATGGTCCCTAAACAGTATCATTATTTAGAAACTTTCTGTCATCTCAACCATGTACAGGATAGAAGTGTCTCTAGAAATTTTATATTTCATTAAAGACTATTTCACAAGGTCATAAGAATTCAGTGGTCTGACATACAAACTGTGATCACGGTGTCAAGAAGTTTTGTTTGTCATTGGTCTGACATACAAACTGATCACGTTGTCAAGAATTTTTGTTATGTTTTCATTACAGCCGCAGAAATTGTATCTTTCTTAATTTTTTATTTCTTAACCATTATAATTTTTTTTAATATTGTCCACAGCGAACTGGAGGCAAGAAATTTAATCGTAGAAAATACACCTACAAATTTCATAGGCAACAAGACTGAAACTTGTTTGAGTTACTAAGAAAGGAACAATGAATGTTTGCCATTTGACTACAATAACATGTTTCGACGGAATTGGCCCTCTGTCTACATTAACCCCTTAAGTAGCGATTAAATATTTTTCTAAAGATTTTCAAATACTGACTTGTATGTGTCCACTTATTCTTAAGTATATGATGCTAGGCTATATCATTTCAGTGTGCTGCTAAATGGAGAAGTATTCCGCATTAATACCCCTCAAAGTATTTGTTGCACCATGATCAGACGTTTTTGAATACGATCATTACACTTTCTTATGATAGCACAGAACTGAATGCATCCCCTCTAATATTGCCACTCTGAACGAGTCCCGGGAGTACCACGAAGGAAAGTTTAAAAAAAGACAACACAGATTTGAAAACAGATAGAATATGAGATTAGCTTTTCTGTGAAGGTGAAATATTCGTGAAAAATATTCATAACTGATGCAGAAAGAACCTTCTCAGCCAAAACGACGGCAGTGACATCAAAAGACTATTCATAGGAGGTTCTTCATGGTAGAAGCACGATATTTATTGCAATGGCAAGGAAGCACTTACTGGTTCATTGATTGTTAACAATCAAGGAGATTCCTCGAGGGCTAGTGGGTGAAAGTGTAGCCATCCGTCTGAACTTTAAAAAAAAAAAAAATGTTCCAATCTTGAAAGATCAAGAAGACATGATATCCATTGGAAGGTCATTTACCTTGCTTAACAATTTATATTCAAAGGGTGAATGACCTCAACAAATTAGACTTGCTTTCATTGCAACTTAAAAAGGTCATTGACCTTAACTACTACCATAAAACCCTCATTAATTTTAAAGGCAACAAGACTGAGCCTTGGTTGAGTTACTAATAGGAGAATCCGCAATGTTTGCTATTTGGCTACAATTATCAATTTCGACGAAACTGGCCAACTGCCCACAATAATTTCAAATGTAGTGTTTAACAATATTCCTGAAGATTTCCAAACACTTTCTTGCATGTGTCCAAATATTCTCAAGTACATAAAACATCATTATAAATCCTCTTCCAGGAATTTACCAAGGAAGAGGCATAATGCTATGCACTGCGAACAGTGCAGTACTGTGCTTATGCACTGAAGCAAGGAGTCGGTAGATAGGCCTATATTTATTCATAAAAGATGCTCACAGAGAGACGAGAACAGGTGGGAGGGGGAGTGCTTAATAAAGAGAAATACCAGAGAGATAATGAGGGAAAGAGTGAATGGTAGTGGTTCTAGAGTGAGTACTTTCGAGGTCCGAACAGGGAATGAGGCAATTGTTGGATAACACGGAAATGAGGGGAGGGATCTGACTTGAACTATGCCACTTTGCCACAGTTTTAAGCACACACTGAGTTTATCTGAAATCGCGAGGATTGAATTTGGAATCTGAAATGATTAAACGGTTTTGTTACCAATTTTCAATGTATAATTCTAATGCAGAAAGAGTGAAAAATATGAAGATATCTGGACATCTGGATCGCCATCTGACATTTCAAAGAAATTAATTTCTGGAAAATATCCATCGTTAGATCATGATTTTATTTTATCCCTTAGGGTTGTGTCAGAGACGCCTTGTGACTGATGGATCCGCGGAGTCCGTTTCTTTTGATAAACAATGAGAACAAAAGGACATGACAAGACCAGCAATGTTGATTTATCCTGTCCGGAATGGTGGGTACCAGGGGCGTAGCATCCATGTAATCTATGAATCTGAGATTACCGATATGTTGTCGTATTTATCCAATATATTTTAAAAATCCGAACTTTTCTAACATCACACTCATAATATTTCACCTAAAAGCTACATGTATTTGCAAGCACTGACAATACTACTTTGTCACGGTAAGTTGATTTCATTCGCCAACAATCTGAAAACCCATACACTGTCTAACAGATTTAGCGCTCTCATGTACACAATGTATTGCTTATAAGGCTGGGCTACGAAGGTGACTGTTTTTAAAAAAGGCCGCAAGTAATCGGAGGAAAGACTAGACTACCCGCTGTGGTGAGTTTTTTTGTTCCTTTTTACACAGGAGTGGCATGACCCTTTCCGTAAACGGCTTCCCGGTTTTTCCCAGGGTTGCCAGACTTGGCTTTCTCGGAGCTATTAAGGTTTGTGACACCTATTAGAAGGGCAAATCACTTATAGTGTACAACCCAATTAATCCCCTAATATATAAAATCCCCCTTTTTTGGGGCCCTGCCAGCCAGTGTTAGGGTGTAGAAATGTGTAAAATGACCTGTGATCTAAATAAAGCATCCAATTTTAAAGTTTCAGGTACAATTTGAGCCTTCTAGATAAAAAAANGACTACCCGCTGTGGTGAGTTATTTGTTTCTTTTTACACAGGAGTGGCATGACCCTTTCCGTAAACGGCTTCCCGGTTTTTCCCAGGGTTGCCAGACTTGGCTTTCTCGGAGCTAAATACCACAGTTTTGGCTCTTTTTAAAAGTCTTTGGCTTCCAAATAACTGATTGGCTCTTTGGCCCTTGTTTGTCTCTAATACCAAGACAGTTCGTAGTAAATGTCTTGTCTTATGCGATATCTTAACCCAGTCAGACAGCCGGTTGGATGTAAGTGCTAGATTACCAAAAAACAACAACAAACAAACAAAAAAAACAACAAACAAAACCCTCGCTATACCCCTGGTGGGTACAGTCATTTGAGGGAATAAGCCCTTCCGCTACGACATATTACCCAAGCACAGATGGGGAGGCAGCATGACCAAGTGGCTTGTGAGTCGTTCTCAAAATCTGAAGACTGTCAAGTGTAAGCTTTGTGTGTTTGACTTTCGGACCGAGTATTTTCGTTGTGGTGTTCTTTGAGAAATACACGACACTCTTCTTTTCCCACTCTATTTTAGGTGTAAATGAAAACCTGGTTTTAGCGATTGAGAGACCAGGATGCTACACTGCGGACCACCAGCACTGACTTTTTTATGTACTTCATTTGATTCACATGTATGATGTATATTGTTCTATGTTTTATGAATGAGGTGTATAATATTATATGACAGTATAAACCAATTTCCCTACGGGGTAAATAAAAGTAGTATATTCATTTAAAAAAAAAAATTATTCATCACCAAATGACGATAAATTTTCTTAGCCTGTAGGTAAGAATATTTCATTACATAGAAAATACTTACGGGCTTGTCGGATACGACAAGGAAATGTTAAGTTCAAGTCTGTTGAAGCATCGGTAAGATAAAGAGCGGCTTGTAGTAAAGAGAAATTACGTATACGCTTGTTAATAACGTTAATGTTTGAAGGAAAAGCCCACACTATCTACAGCTCGCCAAACAAGGGTTTGTCTTTATTCCCCATGGACATTCCTGGCGAAAATTGAATAGTGATTGAGGGTTTCAGCAGTTACTATCCCAGCTACTGAATTAAACATTTTAAGGGAATAGAATACAGGGCTGGAAAATTGCCGTTGGCTTCCAAGTGAAAGATACGGCACGAAAAAGCCATACTGATGATCAAGTTTTGTGGGATTAAAAAATATATTTATACTTATAGTTCTTGTTTTGTCATACACATCATATTAAGTCATATACCCAGTTTCTCCTTCAGCACACGAATGACCCAATCAGCTGTATATCTTGCTTTGACCACGTATGATAAAAGTATAAGAGCCTGCAGAACAGGCTAGTAGACAGTGACCATCACTCTTTCATGACAAGATCGAGAACTCAATAGACTGCATATATTTAGCGTAAAATCTGTCAGTGTAGAAAATGACGTTTTTGCCAACTGATACTGTGTCGAAGGCTGGGTTTCCTTTCATGGCACTTAAAAACTGTGGTCAATTATTGTCCTGCGGAGAGTATTACTGTGGTTGTCATCATCGAATGTGATCTTTATGACAAGAGCTGCTAATCGTATTTCTGTTTACTAAGAAATTTCCTTTTACACGTATTGCGTAAATGTAAATCGGCACATTTATAAGGCGCCAACATAGAACTGAACTCACTGGATACGGGTAAGAACACCTTCCCTTTGGAATTTCAAGAAAGCCACCTGGACAAAATTCACCAAGCTGACAAAAGACTTTAAAACTACCATCAATTACAATACCAGAGAGATAAACAACTCAACAAAACTATATTCAATGACAGTTCTAAGAGCAGCACAGGTGGTCCAGTGGCAGGACACACAACTTTGCATTGACTGTTAGCAAGCATTTCTTCGCATTTTTTTTTTCGTAGTTCATAGTGCCTTATTGAATTTTGGCCCGAATGGCCACATGTCAACCGCTTGTCTTTTTCAGAATCCAAGATGGCCGCAATGATGGCCGTAGCACGTAACCAAAATCTATATTTTATCATAACTTTTGTTCTAAGCACAGTAGAATGATAATGTTGGTGTCTGTTTGTATGTTTTCAAGGGTGACAAATCTGACTGCAAAGTCATTTTATTTTTTGGAGGCCATCTTGATATGTTATTAGGTCCATATCAAGTGGTCCTAACTGTAAGAATTTTGTCACTATCCAGAGGAGCAAGGAAAGAGTGCATCTCTTTGTAGACTGACGAACTGATCCTCTGACTCAGGGAGTGTCAGACGCAAGAGTGGAAAACACCACTTCACTAGAATCCAAGTTTACCAGACTAAATAAAACAACTCTAATATGAATATATAAAATTTTTTAAAAAGCTGGCCTTAAAAAAAAAAAAAAAAGCAAACAGCTCAGCCTAGAAAAAGAACAATCACAATAATGGTCTCGTGTAAAGCCACTCAACAAGAAAAAGCAACAATTATGCCTCTCTAGTCTTAGAGAAAGATGGAAATTTAAGCACAGATAAAGAAACGGCAATGTAGTCCATTACACCCTTTCGGCCAATAAGCATCACCCAAGCTGACATTCTTGGGAAATTAGATGTACGCAAAATATCAAAACCTGCTGTCTACGCTAAAAGATGAAGCAAGGGAAGACACCATTACCAGTCCATTCTCAGAGGAAGTCAGTAGCACACTGCAAACCCTAAAGACAAAGCAGTTCCCGGGACTAAATTAAATATCAAATGAAATACTGCTTCACCATGGCAATTCTGCCCATTAAAAAATAAAAATTCAAATCTTTAATGTCATCTGGGAACAAAGAAGAATCCCTCAGGTCTGGATAAAGGCAAGCACACATCAATTCACAAACAAGAAAACCCAAAAAATTAGCCTAATGGTTACCATTTCATCAATCTGACCAGTTGGATTATACAAGTCGATAAAAAGAATGATCAACTGTTGCCCTGTTGTACCCGGAGAAAACAGGGCTTTAGATGAAAAAAAAGAATTTCAAGTGTTCTTTGCGAATTAAAAACAACAACAATATATATATATTACTTCCTCATATGTGAAAATGAACGGATGTAAACTTAAGATTTTCTATCAACACCCTGCCCTCATGGAATATTCCTAACTCAAACAGAAAGAAACTCATCAAAACGAATAAAAGTTTTAACATTAAAGACTCTTCCTTCATGAGATGTTCTGGTCGGTATGGCAACGATATTTATTACATTCGTAGAGCCATCACTGAGAACATCTTATTAATATGAGAGGAATCAGGTACGTGACTGTTAGATTGTAGCTGTCGGTTTTCTATAGTGTAACCTTTCAATTAGACGCGTTCATCGCTGCTTAAGGTCACTGACCTCAATTAACTATAACTGATTTCGTTGCAACTTTGAAAAGTCATTTTCTTCACTAATTAGATTTGATTTTATGGAAGGTCACTGACCTTAAAAAAACTGAATTTTATTTCAGTAAAATGTCCATCGTCCTCAACTATATTGAACTGCTTTCATTGGAAAGTCAGTGGCATTTTCTAATTAGACTTGTTTTCGTTGGAACTTTGGAAGATAATAAGGATGGCCTTTTTCAGTGATTTTACTTGTCACCATTTCCCCCTCCTGGCAATATCGCAATACAGGACATCCCTAATGTATTCTGGGGCAGTGTGGAGGCGAGGCCCTAGGTTATACTTTAGCATATAGCTAAGTTTGAAGGAACTTTTCCGGATTGAAATAACGGCCTAAGCCGAATATATGTGACTTCCAAAGTCCGAGCACAGAACTAGGCGACTTGTGGTGACGTGGAGGTCGAAAACTTTAGTCTCATGTCAAATGTTTTCCCTTTCTTACAAGAAAGAGAGAAAAAAAGTAAGAGAAAAGAAAGAAAGAAAGAAAGAAAGAAAGAAAGAAAGAAAGAAAGAAAGAAAGAAAGATTCTAATCAAAGAAATCATGGTTACATAGCCTTCATTATAACAGCTGAAAAAAAGAAAGACGAAAAAGGGAAAGTAAATAAGACGTTGCAACATGACAGGACATCTCACATGACCACTCAAGAGCTCTTCCAGATTGCCTCTTGTCGTATCAGAAAGTGTGGCTACAGACAGCAGAGCATTTGGGTGCGAACTGACTGACAGAATTCTCGCTGCAATAGCGTTTACGGTGAGCTTTGATCTGTCTGTCTGCTTTCCCCTTTATTGTAATCAAAATCAAATAGGCATTGCAGGTTCTAGTATTATCAACAGCTCCGTGTAATGAGAGGTTGTGCTGTGCTCTTAATACTGGAATACAGCTATTCCTGTTGAAATGTCGGATGCACCGAACATCTCTCCCACTCCCCATCACTACTTAGACCCTTGAATTTAATGACAGTAGCATCGTGACGTCTAGCAGATCCCCTATTCTTAAAAACTATAACAATAATAATAATGATATATACTCGTATATATATATTCCCGTTCTCTTTTTCTTCTCTCTTCCATGCAGCTCGCATCCCTTCTTCACTCCTTATATCTCGCTCTTTGAATCTTTTTTTTTTCACCCATTCACTCTCTCTCTCTCTCTCTCTCTCTTCCCCCCTCTCACTGTTTTACCCTGTAACATGACCTGCCTCGAATCCTAGCCTTCTATTTTTATATACCAGTTGTGGATTGTTTTTGTATGTGCTTGAGAGTGAGCGAGGTTTGTTCGGATCGGTACCTTGTCTATTTAGTTAGTTGTAAGTTGGGGTCCTGAAGAAACTTCAGTCATGACTGAAGTGTGGCCCAGCCCCTTTAGAGTGTCAGGAAGTCAAGGATCCGAAACATTTGTTAGATGGAGGTATCTTCCTCTGAAGATCTTCTGTTGGCTCGTTCTCCGAGGAAGAAAGTTTCCTATTTTTTTTAATTTATAATAATATACTACCTGAGGTGTCCCGGCGCTGCCCAAGAATTGGTAAAGGAAGGGGACAATCAAACTCATGTTACGTCTACACGCATAAATACTACATCTGCAAACTTCTCAGGTTTATATGGCCAGTGATTATATATATGCGTGTGCAGCAAGCGGCGGTGGATGGTGTTTCCCAAAGCTTTGTTTTACGAAACAGAAAAATTTCAATGAAATACTTCAAGACCAACCTCAGAAAGGCTACAGTGCCTTTGTGGCAAAATAATCTTGGCTATAAAATTTCACCGAGCGGGTAGGGGAGTTTTGCAGCAACAGGTAAAAGAAACATTATAGAAGTATTGGTAGGCCTAGTATGCAGTCGTCCCGCCATAAATATCATCATACTGCATAGCATGGTAAACAGGCTGGCCTGTGTGCCCTTCAACGAATACTGCATCTGGGTCAGCCAGCGGGACAACGTCATCTTTCGGCAAGTTACCTATCGAACCATGCAGCTATGGCGTTGAGAGATCACATAATACGAGCGACAATATCAAATTATTGTTGCTGTCTTTGAAATTTTACTTCTAAACCGTAATCTAATCACTCAAAATCACCAAAAGGGGGAATTGGGGTATGTGTGTGTGGTGTGGGGGAGGGGAGGTGGGGAGAGGTTAGAAATCTGGTCTCATAATGCTAACCTGTGTTTCACGATACAAACCAATTAAAAAAAAATATACTTAGAGGTCAGCCGAAGTAACGAAACCTTAAAAAGGACCGCCTCTGGAGCAAAAGGAACTTGCATACTGAGATCTCTTCCTTCCAGCAAGGCTGTTGGTATTGATTAATTGATATGATTCCAAATGAGTTCTTGAAATGTGGAAGTCATAATTGGTTAAAATCTCGTATGTCTATGTTCCAGCTCTTTGACGTCTCTGAGTGCTCCCCAAATGATGGCAGAGGGGTATCAGAAGGCCGTTACACAAAGGCACCAGAAAAAAACCAAACCGTCTTTTAACAAACTATCGGGGCATAGCTCTTACCTCGGATGTTAACAAAGTGTTCAGTAAAGCAGTAAAACAACAGATTAGTGTATACCTTAACAACAGATCAGTGTGTACCTTGGGGCCAATGAATTGCTTGGGGACGTCCATAGAGGTTTCGAGAAGGACCGGCGAGTGGAGGATCACTATTTTACTCTAAAAGGCATGTGTGCCATTCGAAAAGATGTGAAAAAGAAATATTGTTTTTAAGCATTTTTTACATATGTCTATAAGAAAACTACATTTACTTGATATCAAAACGTATGGCTGTCAGAATGTGGAAAAAAAGACTACCTCCAATTGTATTCAGTAATAAAACTAAATAGCCAGTTGAAGCCTTATTTCTTTAGTGGTCTTAATTTTTTATGCTAAATCCCTAAATTTTCGTGCCAGATCAAACACGCTTGGCCTAGAACAAGATTTATACAGAAGACGTATGAGTGAATCTGAAATATGTAAAATGTGCAGATCTGATGTCAAGGATACATACCATTTAGTTCTTTTGTGCCTCTTTTTTTCTATGAGGAACGAGTTAAAATGATTAATTTCTTACAAAAAGGATTTTTAAACAAAGCCCAGGTATTTGAAACGTCTATGTCACACTTCCCATTTTCCAAAGTACTACTTTTAATAGGAGACATGGTATGTGAGTTTTATGAGCTCTTTGACGTGCCATTTTCTTTTTATCTTAGTGAAGCCGGGGTCAAGAGAAAGCAATTTTATAATATTTGATTCTAACACATACGATTGATTATTTTACTTCTGCCCCCAAATTTAAGGGATTGTCTGTAAATAAATAAATGAATAAAATATACCAGCATGGGCACCCATTTCATGGTTGGGACATTAGTATACTGCACTAATTTTCTCTGTTACATGGCAATCCTTGCAATATCAACATTATAGAGTAGAAATGAACAGCGTGAACTCCCGCTTAATAAACGGAACATAACTAGATGATTATATTAGCTGGTTTACCCGTTCATATGGTGCTTGACCGTTTTACACTGCTGGGCGTCATCAATGAATGGAAAGCAGAATTCGACATTTTAATGTCATCTGTAAATAGTATGAAATGGGGGAAGCTGCCAAACTTGCCCATACATAATTGGCGAAATCTTGCAGCATCGGCGAGCAGACATTTGATGCTAAAACTATCGAATTTCCTGCAGGTTGACAGTTCCAATCGAATTTTAAATACAACGGTTCCGGAATTTATAGCGAAAATAGCGTGCCACCCCGCCGATCCATTCTATAAGCTTAGTGAGATATGAGGGCATGGTGGAAGATGGCTTAGGTTTCATATAACGAACTGCAAGAAACGAAATGTAAAACGAGCTCGGCACTTCGGATCTCGGAGACCTTGTGCATTTACGATGGGATCTCTTATTACTCGTATGAATGGCATCAGTGCATTGGTGCTGAATGTACACTTTGTTGCATTTAACATGCAGAGTTATTGTAATTCTTACATTGGGAAGAGATCCCATCGTTAATCCGCAAGCTCTTGATTATTACTAAACTTGGCCAGAAAGGAAAGAGAGGAGGGGAATGGAAAGCATCTACTTTTAAAATTGTGAAAGCGTTTTCCGAAGTACTCTGGAGTCCTTGTTGATGTATAAGTTTTATTCCATTCAATGAAGTTCAAACAAAACAGGTGTGGGATTCACGATTTCATCAGCAGCCTCAGGGCATGTCTGTCTATTCTTTGGGGTCGTGGAAGCCACTCTCGGCGCTGATTGTTCATGGTCGGTCTCTTTGACGTTGCGCCCAATTCATGATTATCAATGGAGACCACCTTGTTTCATTGGTAAAGTGGCGTTTGATATGAAACTGAGGTATTATGATGACTACTGTGACCATGTAGTAGGAAAGGAGGGGCTGAAGATAAAACTTTATGTAAACGTTAACCATTAAAACAAATTCGTTTCTAGTAAAGTTGTCAGAGCACGAACAACGTTAATATAACTTTTGCTCTCTGGAATGACCCCATGAAAGTGATATTCTTGATGCAAACATCACACATGTATCAAGATAGGTTTATATTTTTTTTCCTTTTTGTGTTCCTCTTTAGTTAGCTGTTTCTGTTGAATAGTGTAAGTTTTGCTAAAAGAAAAAAAAAAAAAGAGTCATATCCACTTTCAGAGATCTCGTTTCCAATCTTTCCTATGACCGAAGTATATAATTATCGACAAAAATAATTAAGCTCGTCTCATTCATTTTAAGGGCATTGATGTCAATGTTTTTTAACTGAAACCCTTGTGATCTGTATCTATGGATCATTGTGAAGTTTTTGCTTAGCATTCTTTCACATTCCCTCTCTCTCTCTCTCTCTCTCTCTCTCTCTCTCTCTCTCTCTCTCTATCAATCTATCTCTCTCTTCTTCTCTCCCGCTCCCTCTCTCTTTCTCTCTCTCTCTTTCCTGTTTTTTGTTTCTCCTGTAAAATTTGTCTTGTGTGGAATTCACGATTTAATCAGCCGGCCTACGATATAAACAATCTTCTTAATTTAAGATTTGTAAACTTTATAATGTTTATCTTACAATTCATACTACATTCCGTTTTAAGTTTACTGATGATTTTATAAAGTTTACTAGCTGAGGTGTCCCGGGGCTGCCCACAAATGGGAAAAAGAAGAGTACAATCAATCTCATGTTACATCAATACACATACATGTTAACCAAATAAAGCAAAACCATCGTGATCAGACCTATCGAGAAATGTGGTCCTACAGTTTGTGACATGCGGGCTCAGCGAGCCATAAATATATTTTTAAAAATGGAGCGCACTGATGGAAGAGTTTCCCTGTGTTTACCACACAAATCAATTAAAAAAGAAATATTTAAAGGTCAGCTGGAGTAACAAAACCTTTAAAAGGACCGCCTCTGGGGCAAACAAAAATTGCATTCGAAATTTTACACAATTCTAGGCAGAAATAGACTAGCCGAGTTATACTACTTTAAAAATGGAGCGAGTTTTGGTTTGGTTTTTGTCTTAAAGAAAGGGGTGATTCACAAAAACAAAACAAAAAAAAGTTATACAATTCATATTTTTACATGCAGTATATATAAGGTTATATATTTTTTAAGTTGTATGGTATAGGCCCTTAAAGGTAAACATGATCGAGTGTAAAATTAAATGGCCTATGAACCAACACCTCGTCCATGTGAAATATTTTTAACTCGAACAAGAGTGATGGCACTGACAATAAAACTAAAAGACTATGAATTCACAAGATGTTCTCATAGGTTTGGCAGTGATATTTATCGTGATTATAGTAGAGTTGTCACCCAGGAACATACCATTACCATGAGAGCATCCAGTCACGTTCCTGGTAGGTAATAGCCCTTTTATAGTGTGATCGTTTCATAAACGATTTCATCGATGTTTGTATAATATATAACTGGCCTTAATAAATTATAACTTATTTTCTTGCAATTTTGGAATGTTGCTCTCTTAACTCATTGTAATTGATTTTGTTGAAATGTCAATGACCTTAACAAATTGGGATTGATTTCATCAAAAGGTCAATGTCCTTAAATGTTTAGAACTGCTTTCATTTAAAGGTCAGTAGCTTTTACTAATAAGATTTTTTTTCGTGGCAGTATTATAAGTTTACTGTCCTAACCAGTTATACTTCATTTGTTGGAAGGTCAATGAAACAAACTGGGTTTCGATTTCATTAAAAGGTTATTGTCCTCAGGTATTTAGAATTGATTTCGTTGAAAAGTCAGTGGCTTTTATAATTAGGTTTGTTTTTGTTGCAACTTCGGAAGGCACTGTCTTCTGTAATTATTCTTGATTTTGTTGGAAGGTCACTGACCTTAATAAACGGGTTGATTTTATGAAAAGGTCATTATCCTTAAGTAATTAGAATTAATTTCATTGAAATGTCAGTGACTTTTATTGAGTAGATTTGCTTTCGTTGCAACTTTAGAAAGCCATTGATCATAACAATGACTCTATTCTTTATAATACATAATAATTTATTATAATTATAATTTCCCCCCTTTTGGGTATAACCGTATTACGGAACCTTATCGAATTCGAGTGATGCACCAGATGAGTGTTGTTCTTTTATCCTTAAACGAGAAAATATTAGATTATACCGTTACAGTTGCTCGTCCAAAGTAAAGTTCGTATGGGAGATGCAAATGGGATTGAAAGAAAAAAGAAACGAGAAAAAAAGGTGAATAAGTAGTGGTGCCTTAACTGAGTATGTGACATCCGAAGTCTGAGCAGAAAAAGAGGCGACGAGTGGTGACGTGGGGATGGTGAGTTCCAGTCTAATCTCAATCAGTGTCATCTCCCATCCGTTGCATTATGTTCCAGGAAAGAAAGAAAGAAAGAAAGAAAGAAAGAAAGAAAGAAAGAAAGAAAGAAAGAAAGAGCAGCTCCTTGTATTGAGAGTTTGTTCAATGGCAATGTATTAATATTGTGCTCTTGAACTCATGAACTAGGAGACATAATAACAACATCAGATACCAATGTCTTACCACTCTCCACCACTCCCCCCTCCACCCTCCCCTCTCCCCCCCAAAAAAAACAACAACATGAAAATAAAAACTTCAATAAAAAAAAAACTGAATTGATGGATCCAGTGGTAATGACGTCACAAAACCTGCTCAACTGTGAGTCGGCTGTAAAACCTCAGACAAATGGCTCACACTCACTTTGCGATCTAGTACAACCAAGTCCTTGGTTGTTACGCAGTACTTCGTTTTTATTAAGCACTTATTACTCTTCTCTCGCTTCAAAATATTTTTTTCTTAATGACTTTTGTTGTGCTTTTCTACCCGTTTATAATTAAGAATTTTATTTCTCCAGCCAAACTCACATCAACATCATAGCAAAGTGTTAGTCTCGAGTCTCGACTTTGCAGTCTCACTAAGACAGGACAGCAATGGCAATCCGAACATGCTAATGTTGTCCAGTTGGCTTTCTCAAGTTATATGACACTCAACTTTTTTAAAGCCAATAGCTAGCAACATCCCTTAAATACTGTATGGAAAAAAAACTGCTATCACTCGGGTAGCCATGATTTTTGTTAACAGCTAGACTAATCTAGCAACACTGAGCCTAAAATGAGGATTCATCAATTCTGAACACGCTCAGCACTATGGGGTCCAACAAGTCTTCGAAAAAGAATTGAAAGGAGGCTTAGGTTTCAGTACAACTGAGAGATTGCCCATTAACGATGGGATATCTCAGCGTCAAATGAATTACATTAGTGCACTGATGCACTAGTGTGAATGCATCCTTAATGCTGTTTGATAAGCTTATCTAATATTAATGTTATTCTTAAGACTACGAAAGATCCCATCGTTAATGCGGAAATCTCAAATAATTGCAAAAGAACAGATGCATAATACTCATCAAGCACGAAATTTTGGATATCATTCTCACTGAACTTAGCCATAAAGGTAGAAAGGGATGGGGAATTGACAAGATATAATTTTCACAATGTAAAAACAGATACTTGAGTCCTTGCTGATTTATTAGTTATATTCTACTCACAAATGCGTAGACAAATTCAATTGCCGGCATAGTTTTCATTGCCGTCATGAGATCTAGACTAATATCTCATAAAATGGTTACCTAGAACTATTTACTCGTATCCATGTCAGTTAAAGCATCATGTCTTCACATAAGATCTGCTGATCCAGGGAGGGCGGTTGTCAGAATTTTTATGTATGAAGTCTTCTACGGCCCACCAGATCCAGAAAGGTATTCAGATATTTCCGGCTAAACAACATGTAGAGGTAGAAAGTGACGGCTGACTGGAAAGTGACTGCTAATTTCTTGAAAACCGCCAGGAATTCAAGAAACCCGGAAGTCATCTTGAAGCATTCCTTGTAGCCAAGGACGAAGAGGCATGTGACTGCGTGAGTGAGATATGTGCTGCTTGCCAGTATGAACAAGATGGAGATAGCCAGAACCAGGAGAGTGACACGTGTATTGGATCTGGACGTGGCAAGGGAATGGGACAATCTCTTCTGGCGGATTCGCTGGCGTTGCAGGCCGATGATAATAGTAACTGTTGCTATCAGGCAGGCAAATGTCGGAAACACTTGCCTCACAATGGGCAAGACCACATAAGTATACACCGAAAACTGAACAGTTCTCATGTACTTAGTGTAGGGTCTATCAATGGTCTTGAAGGTGACAGGCTGGCCATGTAACATTGTGCCGACCTCTGGATCAACTCTTGTGGTACTGAGAGCAGTAGTCGACCACATCACTTGAGAAGGGCTTCTCTGCGATGTCTTGTTGTTTGTAGCTGCGTCTCCCGGATGCCACCCACTAATTGTACCACTCAGATTTGGACTAAGATCATCAAAGGAAAATATTGTTGTTGTCGTTGAATCAATGTCCAACTGCGACAAAGTCGTGTGTCTGCTTACGACGGAGTTTTCACTTATGCGTATAGTGTAAATACTGAACGGGAAATACGGCGCTATCATGCTGACAGAAACAAGACCTGTAAACATGGCGTAGACTTTCATGCGCCTTGGGCGGAACCATATGGCAACTTTGAAAGGGAACAAAATACTCGACACTCTCTCTATGGAGATGTACAGTACATTGTAGCTCATATAGAAAATACCAATGCTATTGCAATGGCGCAGCAACATACCCAAGTCGAAGAGCAAAGGCGACGCTAGAGGCAAAGAGTCCATCGACGGCCAAACACAGCTGAGCCCAAAGAGTGCATTTACAATTGAAGAGAACAGACTTCCTATGGCTAGACAAAACAGCGACAGGTCGCTTGTCTCTTTGAGTCCGATCTTGAGCAGGACATAGATGCAGAGAAGATTGTTCACGACACCGATGATACCGATCGTGGGCAGGAGGACGCAGTCTGTGACAATGGCAAAGTTTTCTACGATCTCAAAGGGGACCTGTAGCATTAATGTCTTAGAAGTGCTGGAGAACAATGGCTCTGGGCTCAGAGTGTTTTCAGTGGTTGTTACTTCTATTGCTACGTTCTCCATGAAGACGTCTTTGGACTGCGAGTGCTGTACTTGTAAACTTATGTCTCTTGTTAGCCTTTTCACTCTTTGACTTTCATTTCGTTGAGATGGATATGGCTACTGCTAAATAGATGAGGACTTTTTTAAATTCATATAAATAATTCTCAGAGACTCTCACACTTTTTATTTGGTGTCTAGTCAGCGTGAGGGTAAAGAAAGAAAAAATACTATCGGATAGTCCCAAGACACTATCATTATCTAGAAACCTTCTACCATAGTCCTAATCCTGACCCTCAACCATGTACAGGATAGAAGAGTCTCTAGATATTACATATTTCTAATAGAGACTATTTCATAACGGTGTATGAATTCAGAGGTCTGACATACAAACCGTGATCACGGTGTCAAGATTTTTTGTTGGGTTTTTATTACAGCCGTAGAAACTGTATCTTTTCTATTTTATTTTTTATGTTAACCATTATTTTTTTTTTAAAATATTGTCCACAGCAAAATAGAAGCAAGATATTTGATCGTAGAAAATACCCCTATAAATTCAATAGGCAACAAGACCAAACTTTGTTTGAGTCACTGTGCCCACAATGACTTCAAATGTAGTGTTTAAAAAATAATCTTGAAGATCTCCAAACATTTTCTTGTACGTCCAAAAAACACGTGAAATTTTGTAACAGCCATATCTCGACTATTTGTGCACCAACCAACCCAAAATTTTGCATACACCTTCCTTTTGGTCTGAATGTGTTTCTTTTGATAATTTCTTCGCCTTAAACTGTCCATAAGTATTATTTTGATAATTAAGTAAATTTTCTTTTTTTCGTGAATACGTCCCCAGTTCGGTGTTTTTAAATGGTCATTGGTTTTTGCGGTTCGTCCCTCACATGTTTACTTCCGGTCCCCGAAGTTGAAACCGAACATTTGTATCAGATGCCGGGTCGAGAATATGTACGTAGCAGAGTCGAGCTATAGAGTGAACATAATCATTGTTACGAAAAGGAGCAGAATCAATAGAATGAACATGACTCTGGCCGTGTGAACCAGTGCGAATACTGGTGCTTTCCGATAGAAATGTACAAGTCCTAGACTTGGCTGTACCAACAGCCAAGAAACGCTTCCTCCCATGTGCAATGTGGGGGTTTATTTTCTCCAATTTCATGATGCGTAGGTCACGAACCGACCTGGTCCTTTTTCTTTTTTAAACTGGTGGGCAGCGATGTTCCTGATTGTCTCCGAAAGATGTAAAAAATGGATTTTCCCATATCCAAATGACCTATTCCATTTTTAAAATGACATTTATGCTTATGATGTCGCCACTATTGTGGTGTCTGCAGCCAAATTGGTGTTGTGAGGCGAGATTCCACAAATATGGCGGATATTTAGAGAGGCTGGCGTTGAGAAAAATCATTAATTTTTGGCGTTTTTTTGTTTTTTAGCTTAACCGATATGTTTACACAAAATGATGTGTGTGAGAACAATAATTACAAAAAGAGGAGCGGTGTTAATGTTGTAGATGTAGTGTGGTTGTTTGCTTCGCACGATAACGCCGCAATTTGCGGGTGCTTTGACTAGTATTATAAAACAAAGTCATGAAATTTTGTAGGAGCCATATCTCGACTATTTGTGCACTAACCAACCCAAAATTTTGCATACACCTTCGTTATGGTCTGAAGGTGTTTCTTTTGATAACTTCTTTGCCTTAAACGGTCCGTAAGTATCATTTTCATAATAGCGTAAATTTTCTTTGTTTCGTGAATACGGTGCCAGTTCGGTGTTTTTAAATGGACCATACGTTATTGGTTTTTGCGGTTTACCCCTGAAAAGTTTATTTCCGCTCGCCGAAGTTGAAACCGGGCATTTGTATCAGATGCCGGGTCGAGAATATGTACGTAGTAGAGTCGATCGCCAGAGTGAACATAATCTCCGGGCCAAAGAGGAGCAGAATCAATAGAATGAACATGACTTTAGCCGTGTGAACCCCCAGTGCGACCGGTATGGCAACGATATTTATTGCATTGGTAGAGTCATCAATGAGAACATCTCATTAATATGACAGAAATCAGATACATTCCTGCTAGGTTGTAGCTGTATATTTTCTATAGTGTAATCTTTCAATCAGACGCGTTCATCGCTGCTTGAGGTCACTGACCTCAATAATTAATTATTATTGATTTCTTTGCAACTTTGGAAAGTCATTGTCTTGACTAATTAAACTTATTCCAGTAAAAGGTCATCGTCCTCAACTATAGTGAATTGCTTTAATTGGAACGCCAATGGCATCCTCTAATTAGACCTATTTTCTTTGGAACTCCGGAGGGTAATAAGTATAGTCTTTATCAGTGATTTTACTTGTCAGCATTTCCCCCCGCCCACTGCCAATATCGCAATACAGGACACCCCTAGTGCATTCTGGGGCAGTGTGGAGGCGAAGCCCTAGGTTACACTTTAGCAAAAAGTAAAGTTCGAAGGAACATTTCCGGATTGAAATAACGGAAGAAAAGGTGAGTGACAGAGGTTGTCTAAGCCGAATATGTGATTTCCAAAGTCCAAGCACAGAACGAGGTGACCAATGGTTACGTGGAGGTCGAAAGTTTGAATCTCTTCTCAAACATGTTTCCCTCTCTTACAAGAAAGAAAGAAGGAAATAAATAAATAAAGAAAGAAAGAAAGAAAGAAAGAAAGAAAGAAAGAAAGAAAGAAAGACTCGGATCAAACAAATCATGATTACATACATTACAACAACTGAAAAAAAGAAAGACGAAAAGGGAAAGTAAATAAGACGTTGCAACGTGACAGGACATCTCACATGACCACTAAAGAGCTCTTCCAGATTGCCTCTTGTCGTATTAGAAAGTGTGGTTGCAGACTGCAGAGCATTGGGGTGCGAACTGACTGACAGATTTCCCGCTGCAATAGCGTTTACGGAGAATTTTGATCTGTCTGTCTGTCTGTCTGTCTGTCTGTCTGTCTGTCTGTCTGTCTGTCTGTCCCCTACATTGTAAGCAAATAGGCATTGCAGGCTCTAGTATTATCAATAGCTCCGTCTAATAAGAGTTCGTGCTGTGCTGTTATTACTTGAATACTGCTATACCTGTTATTCAAATGTCGGAGGCACCCATTATCTCTCCCACTCCCCACTCCCATATGTATGGTGCTACTAGCTATGATAAATATGACTGAAATAGCCAGAGCAAGAACAGTGACACATGCAATTTGGATCTAGATGTGGTAAGGGATTGGGACAGTTTCCTCTGACGGGCTCGCTGGATTTGCAGGCCAATTATAATGGTGATTGTTGATATCAGGCACACAAATATTGAAAAGATCAACCACAAGAAAGGCGTGAACAACAAGGAATATATCGGAAAATGACTTGACTTAATATAACTAGCGTAGGATCTGTCAATATACTTGGAACTGACTTCTTGGCCAGTAGAAACCGTGTCGACAATCGGGTTACCTTCTCTTACTCTTAGACTTGCAATTGTGGTCGTCCACTCTATTTGAAAAAAAATGTCCATGTGATATCATGTCATTAGCAGTAAACTTTTCCAGAACTCATCTTGGATCTGCATCATTATTTGCCTGCGGTGTATCATTCAGCTTAAGAGTGCTGTCATCCGGGAGCATTTCTGTTGTTGTTATCGAATATATGTCCATGTGTCCAGAGGGGAATGAACGGAAGGCCGATCTGTTTACCACAAGATTTTCCTTTACACGTATAGTGTAAAAGTAGTACGGTAGAAACGGTGCCATTAGGCAGACGGATTCAATAGCTGTAACCATAGCATTGACTTTCATACGTTTTGGCCGAAACCTTATTATTATTATACCAAGTTTGAGAGGAAAGAAAATGTTAAACACTATGTCTAGAGAGATATAAACAACAATATAACTAATCTAGAAATGGCCACTATTGCCGAACTGTTGCATTAGTGTAGGTAGGTCCAGATAGATGTAGCGGAGCTGCCAAGGGTACATCTGCCATCGACAGCAGGATACAACTGAGATCAAAAGAAGAATACAAAAATGATGAGTAGAGACCTCCTACGCATAGATAAAACAGCGACAGGTCGCTGGTCTTTTCGAGCCCGACCTTGACCAGAATACAGATGCAGAGGAAGTTATTCACGATGCCAACGATACCTATGAATGGTTGGCAGGAGGACGCAGTCTGTAACATTGTCAAAGTTTTCTACGATCTCGAAAGGAATCTGCAACAGCAGTGTCCTAGACGTGCTCGTGCATGATGAATCTGAGTCTGGAGTATTCACGATGGTTGATAATTCCATTTCTACTTGACCATCTAGAGGTCTTTGGACAATGAGGTATTTCGTAAATCTGAGATCTTCCTCTAAGTTTTTAAGCTTTACCTTCTGTCAGTTTCACTTTGATGAGATAGCAAACTGTTAAATGAAAAAAGATCTCTTATTAATGTATACTCATAAACGACCGCGTATTTCTTTTTTTTTGGAAAAATATAACGTAAAACAGAATTGACAGGTCTAACCTCGGACAACTTCCGTTCGATAGATGGTCGTGTTGTCATCGTGTAATGTACTTTTGCTAAATTACACATTCATTGCAATCTTTAGAAACTTAATCATTTTTTACTAATACAATGGTAGCAATTTGAAAAAAAATGCATTTTCTCCACTGCAGAGTAGGAGCAACAAGTCTAGTCGTGATAAGATCCCCACGAATTTCAGTGGCAACTAAGTTTAAGTGACTAATAGCAGAACAAAAAGGAACGGGTTGCAATAATCTGTTTTGATGAATGTGGAAAACTGCTTGCAATAAACTAGAATGTAGCATATAAACAATCTTCTTAATTAAGATTTGTAAACTTAATAATATTTATATTACTATTCATACTACATCATTCCATTTCATATTTACTGATGATTTTTTAAAGTTTACTAGCTGATGGTCCCGGGGCTGCCCACAGATGGGCAAAGAGTACAATCAACCTCATGTTACATCTGCACGCATACATGTTACCCTAATAAAGCAAAATCATTATAATCAGACCGATCAAGAAATGTGGTCCTATATGCGTGCTCAGCGAGCCATAAAAATTTGTTTAATATGGAGCTCATCAATGGAAAATTTTCCCTTTGTTTAGAACAGAAATTAATTAAAATAAATATTATTTTTTTAAATAATAGATGTGGAAGTGATTCAGAAAACAAAACAAAAAAAAGTTGTATAGTTTATATTTTTCCATGCAGTACATGAGGTTATAATTTCAATTTAAAGGGTATAGGCCCTTATAGGTAAACATGATCAAGTGTAAAATTAAATGGTCTATGAACGAACTGAAATATTCTAAACTCGAATAAGAGAGATGGCGCTGACACAAAAATTAAAAGACTGTGAATTCACAAGGTGTTCTTTTAGGTTTGGCAAGTGATATTTATCGTGAGTATAGGAGAGTTGACACCAGAAACATATCATTACCATGAGAGCATTCAGACACGTTCCTGGTAGGAAATAGCCTTTCTACAGTCTGATTGTTTCATAAACAATTTTATCGATGCTTGTATATGTAACTGGTCTCAATCAATTATAACTTATTTTCGTGCAATTCCGGAATGTCACTCTCTTAACTCATTGTAATTGATTTTGATAAAATGTCACTGAGCTTAACAAATTGGGTTTTGATTTCATCAAAAGGTTATTGTCTTTAAGTATTCAGAGTTGATTTCGTTAAAAGGTCAGTGGCTTTTTTTTTTTCGTTGCAACTTTATAAGGTCACTGTCCTAACTAATTATACTTGATTTCGTTAGAATGTCATTGACCCTAACAAACTGGGCATGATTTCATTCACAGATCGTTGTCCTTAAGTATTTAGAATTGATTTCGTTAAAAAGTGAGTGGCTTTTATAATTAGATTTGTTTTTATTGCAACTTCCGAAGGCATTGTCTTCAGTGGTTATTCTTGATTTTGTTGGAAGGTCACTGACCTTAAAAAAAGCTGGAGTTGATTTCTTGAAAAGGTCATTATCCTTAAGTAATTAGAATTAATTTCATCGAAATGTCAGTGACTTTTATTGATTAGATTTGCTTTCGTCGCAACTTTAGAAAGCCATTGATCATAACAATGACTCTATTCTTTATAATACATAATAATTAATTATAATTATAATTTTCCCCCTCTTGAGTATATCCGTATACGGAACCCTAACGAATTCGAGTGATGCACCAGGTGAGTTGTTCTTTTATTCTTGAACGAGAAATTCCTAGATTATATCATGAAGGTTGTTCGTCCAAGATAGAGTTCGAGAGAAAGTATATTAGAGGCAAATGGGATTGACATACAAAAAAAAAAAAAAGAGAGAGAAAATGTGAATGAGGAGTGGTACCTCTACTGAGTATGTGACATCCGAAGTCCGAGCAAAGAACGAGGCGACGAGTGGTGACGTGAAGATGGTGAGTTGCAGTCTAATCTCAAACAGTATCATCTCCCATCTGTTGCATTATGTTCCAGGAAAGAAAGACAGAAAGAAAGAAAGAAAGAAACAAACAAACAAACAAACAAACAAAGAAAGATCAGCTCCTTTCTTGAGAGTTTATTAACTGGCAATGTTATAATGTTGTGCTCTTGAACTCATGAACTACGAGTAAGAGACATTGAAATATCAGAGACACCAATGCCTCACCACTCTCCACCACCTCCCCACTCCCCCC
>JAWQUT010000061.1:526476-538485 GCA_033807755.1 Ellobium chinense
CTCTCCCCCCTCCCCACACCCAAAAAATTTCCACCAAACGGTCACAAGATGTGTTCGTTGCGTCATGTTGACGTCAAATCCAGTCGTTATGGTGATGAGAGGGAGTGTTGAGAAGGTTGTTTGGGGAGGTCTATCTTGCCTTGTCCACGTTTCTGTTCCCTCCTCACCCTCCCACCAGATTGCTCCCCCCTATCCCGAATCTCTTGCCTAAGCAAACAACTGGAGTCAAGGACCGCCCCTCAGCGAGCCGAGGACTCTCTCCGCTTTCACCTTCAATGTTTAAAGGGACAGGGGTTGTTATTTGCTTCATAGCCTAATCAATTTAGATTTTTTTTTTTTTAGATTCAACCGTGTACATTTTTCTTTTCGCCTGACGGTTTCTGCGGAAACACCTCAGGATTGTCGGGATATCATCCTGTGTGCGCTGCCATTATTCGTGCTGTGTGATGTCAAGAAGCAAGTAAGGCTAGCGGACGAGTGGCCCAGACAGTTTCTTCGTGCATCTGCAGCAATCGTCTACTAGTTTTTCTCTCTGTATGATGTCATGTAGCAAGTATAATGGCGGTGGACAAAGACTGAAAATTCAAACAGTCCAGCTGTGTTTTATTATAAATAGCCAGGCGGAAGTCAAATATGCGCGGTTAAAGTTTTTGAAAACAAATAATGTTTTTTTCAGTCTGTGAAGCAAATGTCTACCCCTGTCCCTTTAATCTCCTCCCATGAATGCTGGGTAAAGGATAAGAAGGAGATAGAAGGTGCCCTCATATTTTGCTGTGCTGTGCTGTACTCTTGCAGTCTTTATTATTACGCTTTCCATGCGTAAACTAGTGGTTTATTTTGAGAATGCGGTTATTGCTGCTGCTGTTGTCTGTTGTCGTTGTTGTTGTTGTTGTTGTTTTTGCCGTTGCTGTTGTGGTTTGTGGTATGTCAATTTGGTGTGTGATCTTTACTCGTAATGTACTGAACACCTTCAGAAAGTATCCGGACACTCAGAGTGGCCTTCAATGACTGTGGTTGTGCTGATGATAATGAGAACTCCATCTAATGATGATGATGAGGATGGTTATGATGATGATGATAATACTATGATTTGTGCGGGGAGGGCTGGGATATTGACAAAGTGCTCTTTGTGGGAGCACCGTGCAACAGCACCAGTCACACCTGGCTGCACAATTTTACCGTGTCACAGCGCCACTCGCCGACAACTGCCCGAAACCTGCTACATCTGGACAGAAAAGCGAGTAACAGAACCACTTGAGCTGTTGGTAAGTTATCGGTTCTTTGTTGGCGAAATACTGAGTAATAGAAGAATATCAACAGTCAGATTGATAATGTTAACCTTTTGTGGGAGGATTTGAAGCTTTTATAAATAGAAATACGTATGTTATTTGTAAATATTGCGAGAAATAAATCTTGAGAATGATATTGGGTGATGTTTGAGTTCGCTTTGAAGACATAACCAAATCTAGCAAAGCTCTTCAGTCAGGTCCTTCACAGCCAAAACATTAATAACTCCGCAGAGTAGCCGAACTTCCAAACCATAATGCTCACCACGACACGATTAAAAATGAAGAAGCGCTGATACGCTCTTGTTCCTGTGCACCGGAACAAAAATCTTAACTGCCCCCGGACGTCTCTTGATGTTTTGGAACAAAAGAAATGCAAGTGGCGCTGTCGCACGGTGCAGACCTTTTTGTTTGTGAGTGGTCATCACGGAATTATTCGATCTAGGTACTTCCTAGTGCTTCCAGTATTATTTGAGATCCAGGACAGTCATGAACAACTATCACCCTTCCCTACAGTGGTTAATGTTGTTGTTGTTGTTGTTGTTGTTGTTGTTGTTGTTGTTGTTACTGCCCTCGGATCCTGCATAATCACATACTTGAACGCCACCGTGCAAGGCCATAAAATTGCTTACCTACGTCATGATTTTTGTTTACCTCCTTGTGTCCTATACGTTGCTTCGAGCCCTACCTAACGCGGCCTATGTGCAACGTGGCAAAACTGGATTCAGTGTAACCTCTTCCATCTTCTTCTCTTCTCCCAGGCCAGGCCTCAGCTGTCACGTGGGGGGCTTACGTTGCGTCATGCTGACACGTTAATGACCTGTTTGTTTGGTCAGTTGTGGTCAACCTGCTCAGTTCAGCTGGAGAACAATTGAGTGTTGTGGAAGGTGATGTGTCAACGAGCAAGGCCAAGAATCAACTTGATGGTCAAGCCCTAGGCCGTATGCATAAAGCAAGCTCAACCAGGGACAAACTATTGAGGTTATACAAGCGCAAATACATGTAATTAAACTACAGAAAAACCTCGATATTTAGTTTGTCCTTGGTGAATAGAAAACTTTATTGCGTTGTACATAATATACTTAATATCAAGGCCCACACAGTCAAGCCCAAGGCCGTGTATGCACAAGACACGCTCAATTACGGACGATTACTGCTGAGGTTACAATGAGCAAATAAATGTAATTAAACTACAGAAAAACCTGAATATTTAATGCCTCAATGAATGGACAAACTTTATTGAGTTTTACATGTACATAATATCAAGACCCACACAGTCAAGCCGTAGGCCGTATGTACAAGACACGCTCAATTAGGTACGATTACTGTTGAGGTTACAATGAGCAAAGATATGTAATTTAATTACAGAAAAACCTCGATATTTAGTATGCCCTTGGTGAATGGACAAACTTTATTGAGTTACACGTGTGCTTAATATCAATGCCCACACGGTCAGCCCTGGGTGGTATGCACAAGGCAAGCTCAACCAGGGACGAGCTGTATGGTTACACAGACGTATATACAAAAAAAACATGTAATTAAACCTCAGTAAAACCTCGATATTTAGTATGTCCTGGTGAATGGAAAAATTTACTGAGTTATACATAATATACTTAATATCAAGGCCCACACAGTCAAGCCCTAGACCGTAGGCAGGAACGATTACGGTTGAGGTTACAATGCGCAAATACATGCAATTAAACTGCTGTACAGTAAAACCTCGTATTTAGCATGCCTTTAGTGAATGGACAAACTTTATTGAGTTATTCATGTGCTTAATTTTGAGGCCTACATTGTTACTTGACGGTCAGCCCTGGGCCCTATGCACATGGCAAGCTCAACCAGTGATGAACTGTTGATGTTCAACACGCGCATGTACGTGTATTCAAACTACAAAAGAACGTTGATATATAAAGTATGCTTTTGGTGAATGGAAAGTATGAAATCTTGCTCACACGTTGGTTTGTTTACATGCTCTGCTCATGTATGGTTATTCGTCATTTATCAAAATATCTTAGCAATCCCTAGATCACGTGGTGTAACTGACCCGTCTGAAAATACCTCATTGGAAATAGTATTCTAGGTTATACATGTATCTTATAGCGAGGCCCACCGCAACAGGGCTGACCACTATAAATATCTTTCCCTCTAAAAGATCGGGATCTTCATGGGACAAATAATATCACAAACCTTTTTCGTTCTTTCATAATTTTATTCTCAAGTTAGCGACCCCTGTTAAGTCTCATAACATGATGAAAATAATACACGGGGATTTCGTTGGTTATTCTTCTATGTTCCGATTTCCTACCCTTAAATCTTGTTTGAAACTTGAGGGATGCCAGTTCCGCCCTAGTCTGGCTGAGCTCACTAACCCATTATATTTAATGAATGGAGAGATGAGGAATCATCAAATAATATTATTATGAAATTTTAAGGAGGAAAGATCTCCACCTACTGTCAACGTTTATTTTAATGCACGAAAATACATAAATACAACTGGTATCAGATAGAAAAAATCTGTATTATCTCCTTCTCATTTATGCACCAAAATTTAAAAGAATTATTTGAAAACTGGCAGAATGTCAGCGATTTTTGTCTTAAAAATCACACAATTCCAAGAAATTCACACTGTAAGATAGAGTTTACGGATAGCCTACTGAACTTGACAACAGTGAAAAAGAAAGCCTGTCTGTAAGATTTTCAAGGCACTTTGAATATCGAACCCACCCATTGCAAAATGTATTCTGAAATCGTTTACCTATGAATTTAAGTTCCAAAAAGTAAGCTATCGTTCTTGGATTGGAAATCGACTATTTTCAACCAGATTCTCAATAACATTAAAAATAACAAAATAACAAAAACTTAATTCAGCTTAGAATAGCAGATGGCCTGTATGATAATAATAACAACAATTCATACACTCATCCACAAAATGGCATCGACTCACATTTACACATGCACTCACGCGCACACGCCCCCACCAGGCACTCATACACACATACACATTGCTTGCACACACGCATGCTTCTACGACTTATGAGACCCTCTGCAATATCAGTCTTATAAACTGGACAGTTTCTTAAATCAGTCTAACTTTATAGTGTTAATAAAGTTGATAGATATATGTCAGGCCATCATGGAATGCTCGATTTCGCTCTGCCTCAATCTTTTCCCTACCTCCTTTTCTTTGCTAACATACTGACGTATGCCTATTTACATACGGGGGAATGCAGTTCTTCCAGCTGTCAGTAGTGCATGCAAGTAGAATTGAGCGAAAGTCATATAAGCTATGTTTTACAGATTTCATCCGTAGAGGAACCAAAGTTTTTGCCCACATTTCACTCTAAAGCTGGTAAAATCACAAACATTTTTATAAGCAGGTATGGCAGCAGTGGCAGTAGTAGTAGTGTTAGTAGTGTTAGTGGTTGTAGTAGGTGGTAGTAGTAGTAGTAGTAGTAGTAGTAGTAGGTGGTAGTAGTAGTAGTAGTAGTAGTAGTAGTAGGTAATAGTAGTAATAGGTAGTAGTAGTAGTAATAGTAAGTAGTAGTAGTAGTAAAGTAGTAGGTAGCAGTAGTAGTAATAGGTAGTAGTAGTAGTAGTAATAGTAGGTAGTAGTTGTAGTAGTTAGTAGTAGGTAGTAGTAGTAGTTAGTAGTAGGTAGTGGTAGTAGCAGTAGGTAGAAGTATTAGGTAGTAGTAGTAGTAGTAGTAGTAGTTAGTAGTTGGTGGTAGTTGTAGTAGCAGTAGGTAGTAGTATTAGGTAGTAGTAGTAGTAGTTAGTGGTTGGTAGTAGTAGTAGTAGTTGGTAGTAGTAGTAGCAGGTAGTAATGGTAGTAATAATAGTAGGTAGTAGTTGTAATAATAGTAGTAGTAGTAGTCGTCTGTAATAGTAGTAGAAGAAATAACAGTAGTACAGTTAGTAGTAGAGAGTAGTAGGTAGTAATAGTAGTAGTAGTAGTAGTTGTAGTAGTAGTAGCAGCAGCAGCAGTTTTAGAAGTAGTAACAGAAGAAGTAGTAGTAGTAGCTGCAGCAATGGTAGTAGCAGTAATAATACTTGTAGTAGAGGTACATAAACATGTTATATTATAACACAGCATACTAAAGTTTCATATCGCAGTATCATAAAATTAAAACCATAACAAATTCATTGCAGCCCTCGTCATCCCCCCTCCATACCCCTCCNTCCCCCACCATCTCGGTGCTCACTCATGCCTAAGTGGAGAGAGGAATGTGAATAGGGAGTTTTAAGTGTGTTTCCCAAGAATACTGCAGCGCAAACCGTCGACTCCAGAGCCGAATACGCACACCTTAAACATGACAGCCTTTAGACTGTAAGTGCAGCTCACATTATGAGCGAAATCATTCTGTAACCAAAAGGTTGAAACGTTGCTGAACGCTGTTTGACCTTTCCTCTGATGTCAATATGACCGGACTTTCACCCACACGACTCTCTAATTTTTTATTATTTCATTAAACTTCTTTCTTTGCTGACGATGGAGGAGGTCAAATTGGATGAAATGCAAATGTTAGACAAAACAAATATCATGAGTCTTCTTTGACGCATTTCATCCCTTCGGGCTACGAAATGAGTAACAAGCAATATCATGTTCTCCAGAACCTAGTCTTATGAAATACAACGTTATATGACCACACCCAGATGACATACCAGATGCTGACTCGGCATATCAATAAATGCTCTTGAAGTAAACATAACTCTAGTTAAATCAAGGAAAGGGGCAGAAGATCGTAAAGATACATTATAACCAGCAGAAAATTATTAATTAAAATACTGGCATTCTGCTATATAGGTATCCACTGTAATTTTAAGCCATGTACAGAACTCAACAACTCTTTCGTGATCTCAGCTGCGTTTGGCGTACATGTGCGTCCTTACCCTTTCTTACAAACCGCTCTGAGACGTAACTGAAAGAAGCATTCCCGTGTCGTATCTGAAGCGCCCGCAAATCATATTTCCTACGTACAGATTTAGGAACTCATGGTAATTTGGCATAATCAGCGTTAGGGAAACATGATATGCGAAGGGATTAATTGATCTCTTACCATCATAAGAATTACATTAACTCTGCATACTGAATGCTGTTGAGGCTGTATTCAGCACCTATGTAATGATAAAAGATAAGAGATCCCATTGTTAAAGCGTGGGCTCTCAAGTCTAATTCTTGCGATGGTAAGAGATGTCATGGTTAATGCGCAAGCTCTCAAATGTCTTAAAAGGTTGTGTAACCACCGAGTCCGGACAGCGCACCTGACATCACTGGACCTCATTGTAATTCGGAAGAAGCTCTGAAGATGGCTATAACATCACCACAGGGGAATAAATATGTTCCTATAGTGGGCCATTATCCTGAAATTAATTCCCATAAAAATGCTAGGTCGCTCTCCAGATGTTCAAATATTCTCCATATTTTCTTTTTCATTCTATCGCATTGTGACGTTAAATATCAGTTGTCCCATCCTATCGTTGTAACGAATTAAGATTCAATCCCGAACATACAGTATTGTCTGATCTGTTCTCTTCTGTCCCACATTCCCCCTTTCCTTCCAACTCATTTTTTCCTTTTTTAAAAAAATATACATATCTAATCATGGCATTTTGTGAAATGGACCCTAATCATTTCTTTCTTTCTTTCTTTCTTTCTTTCTTTCTTTCTTTCTTTCTTTCTTTCTTTCCTTCTTTCTTTCTCCCTCTTTCTTTCTTTCTCCCCTTCTTCATTTCTTCCCTCCTTTCTTTCTCCCTTTCTTTCTTTCTTTTTTTCTTCCCATCTTTCTTTCTTTTTTATTCCCTCCTTTCTTTCTTTCTTTCTTTCTTTCTTTCTTTCTTTCTTTCTTTCTTTCTTTCTTTCGTTCTGTCTTAGACCATGTTGTAACACAACAGAGGAACATAAAGCTGAAATGAGATTTGAACCCAAGGCTTCCGCCACACCAATCGTCGCTCTGTTTGGACTTCGGCAGTACTCAGCTTAGAATCCACTCCCCATTTACTCTTTCTCTCGTTACATCTCCGCATTCATCTTTCAAGCACCCCTCCCCCCCCCCCCCCCCNATCCCATTGTTAAAGCGTGGGCTCTCAAGTCTAATTCTTGCGATGGTAAGAGATGTCATGGTTAATGCGCAAGCTCTCAAATGTCTTAAAAGGTTGTGTAACCACCGAGTCCGGACAGCGCACCTGACATCACTGGACCTCATTGTAATTCGGAAGAAGCTCTGAAGATGGCTATAACATCACCACAGGGGAATAAATATGTTCCTATAGTGGGCCATTATCCTGAAATTAATTCCCATAAAAATGCTAAGTAGCTCTCCAGATGTTCAAATATTCTCCATATTTTCTTTTTCATTCTATCGCATTGTGACGTTAAATATCAGTTGTCCCATCCTATCGTTGTAACGAATTAAGATTCAATCCCGAACATACAGTATTGTCTGATCTGTTCTCTTCTGTCCCACATTCCCCCTTTCCTTCCATCTCATTTTTTCCTTTTTTTAAAAAAAATATACATATCTAATCATGGCATTTTGTGAAATGGACCCTAATTATTTCTTTCTTTCTTTCTTTCTTTCTTTCTTTCTTTCTTTCTTTCTTTCTTTCTTTTTTGCTTTCATTCTTTCTTTCTTTCTGCCCTTCTTCATTTCTTCCCTCCTTTCTTTCTTTCTTTCTTTCTTTCTTTCTTTCTTTCTTTCTTTCTTTCTTTCTTTCTTAGACCATGTTGTAACGGAGGAACATGAGGTTGAGATGAGATTTGAACCCAAGACTTCTGCGTCACCAATCGTCGCTCTGTTCGGACTTCGGCAGTACTCAGCTTAGAATCCACTCCCCATTTACCCTTTCTCTCGTTACATCTCCTCATTCATCTTTCAAGCACTCCTCCTCCTCTTGTATTCTACCCTCTGTGAGCATCTTTTATGAATGCATGTATATATCTGCTGATTCCTTGCTCCAGCTCAAATCACAGCCCTGCACAGCTGGCGGTGACTAGCATTTCGGCCGTTGCATAGCAAATGCCTGGAAATGAAAATGAAAATGAAAATGAGACTTTATTATCCCTCTTAGGGAAATTGTATTACAATGTCATACAATGTTATACATCTCATTCATAATACAAACACAAATAACAATACTCATCATACATGTAAATATATAATATTACGAAATGAAATATATAACAAAGTCATTGTTGGTCGCCAGCGGTGCAGCGCCCTGGTCCCCCCAGCTCTAATGCCAGGTACTCATTCACACCTGAGTCGAGTGAGGTAATGGAAGTGAACTGTCTTTCCCAAGGACACTACAACGCATATAGCCCAGCTCGAGAGTCAAACACACAAACCTTAGACTTAAAAGTCTTCAGTTTCTGAATACCACTCACAAACCACACGGCCACGCTGCCTGGAGAAGGAAGAAGCCTTTAGGTAAGGTCACAGTTAAGGTCATTGACCTTCCAAAGTTGCAATGAATACAGGTCTAATTTGTTGAGGTAATTCAGCTTTCAAAGTAAAAACAAAGTAAGGTCAATGACCTTCCAAAGTTGCAATGAAAACAAGTTTAATTTGTTGAGGTCATTCAGCTTTTAAAAGTATAAATAAAGTAAGGTCAATGACCTTTCAAACTTGCAATGAAAACAAGTCTAATTTGTTGAGGTCATTCACCTTCCAAGTATTATTAGTTAAGTAAGGTCATTGACCTTCCAATGGACATCAAGTCTTACTGATCTTTCAAAATTACAACAAAAACAAGATTAATTAGGCAGGACCACATATCTTTCGAAGTAGCGATGAACAGGTTGGAAAAACTAGTTACACTATAAAAGCTCTACACTTTCACCCATTAGCCCTCAGTGAATCTCTTTGCTTATTCTCATGTTAATACTGACAATATTCTCTCAGCACAATCAAAGAATCACTAATTGCCTTCTTGTTATCGCAATATAAATAGTGACATACCAAGAGGAACATCTTGTGATACTCAGTTTTTTTAATGTCACCGCCATCGTTCTGGTTAAATGGTCTTTCCTGATTGAGTTAAGTTAAGTTGATATTTCATGAACATTTCACTTTTCACCTTCACAGAAAAGCTAATTTTACGTTCGTTTATATTTATTTACAAGGACATATATCAGTTTTA
Source organism: Ellobium chinense (assembly GCA_033807755.1). Taxonomy (NCBI): domain Eukaryota; kingdom Metazoa; phylum Mollusca; class Gastropoda; order Ellobiida; family Ellobiidae; genus Ellobium; species Ellobium chinense. The sequence continues at coordinate 535,902 of JAWQUT010000061.1, forward strand.
TCACACAATATAAAAGGAAGTAGTCTACATTTATACAGTTTTATACGGTGTTTGTCATGAAAGAGAAAAATAGAACTTTTCCCATTATATTTGTCCCCAAAAAGACAAGAGAAATAATAAAACAAGTCTTATATACGCAAGCATTGTTCACTATTGCTTATTGCATGCCTCATAGAACTCTTTGCGCGTTGTTATTCGCTCAGTTTTAACCTACAGTTTGGAGGGTGTAGGAACTTGGAAGATTTGGATCTATATATCTCATTTTGCAAAAGTGCCAACAAAAAGCTTGACAACACGACCGCCTTTAGGACGGAGCGTGTTAGATGTTAGACTGAGTCAACCATGTGATATACCAATGAGTTTATTCTGTTGTTCGTCCACGTATCACAGTTGTGGTCTGAGTTTAAGATGGATTAATTTGTTAGACTTGCTGTTAACGAAGATGAAGGCAACATCCAAGGACTTATTCATTTTGCGCGTGATTTCGGGTCAGGATTAAGGTTATGAAAGAAAGTGTCTAGATACTGATAATGTTTAGTATTTACCCCATAATGCGTTTTCTTCGTTACCCATGAGGCTAACTATAAACCAAGCAGATTGCGCAAATGTCCCCAGAAGTTATTAATAAAATAAGAGCTTTTCATCCATTAAACAGTTGCCATCTCAGCAAAGTGAAAGTGGCAGAGGTATGGTGAACAACTTCCTCAGCATATTATGTGTTCTAGCCAAGATCGGACTCAGATAAGCAACCTGTTTTGCCTATCCACTGGAAGTCTGTTCTCTTCAATTATAAATGCATTCTTTAGGCTCAGCTGTGTTTGGCCGTCGATGGGCGCTGTGTCTCTAGCATCGCCTTTGCTTCCTGACTTCGCTAAATTGGGAATATGGGTCTTTTCTACAATAGCTACATCGTTCTGTATATCTCCCCAGAGAGAGTGTATAGTATTTTTTTTTCCTTTAAAGTTGCCATATGATTCCGGGCAAGACGCATGAAAGTCTACGCTATGGTTACAGTTTTTGTGTCTGTGAGCATTATGGCGCCATATATACCGTTCAGTGTTTACACCATACACTTTGACGAAAACTCCGGACTAAGTAGATATACGACTTTGCTTCCATTCTTACCTGGGCAGTTGGACACAGATTTAATGACAACAACAGCATTTTTCTCTAATGGTAATAATCCAAATCTAATGATGCAACACAGACAAATGTTGACATTAGTACAGTTAGCGGGTGGCAACCCAGAGATGCCTTTACTAACGGCAAGACATCTCAGGAAAATCCTACTCACGCAGCATTGTCGACTACTACTATGATTATCGTAACAGTTGACCTACAGGCTGTTGAAGTGTTACATGGTCAAGATGTCACTTTCAAATCCATTGACACATACGCTAAGTATTTGGGATCTGAACAGTTTTCTGTCTGATCTATACTTTGATGGTCTTCTCCATTGTGTGGCAAGTGTTTCCGATATTTACCTGCCTGATATCAACAGTCACCATAAATATCACTGACTTGCAATTTCAGTCAATCCGCCAGAGGGAACTTTCCCATTTACTTGCCACGTCCAGACCCAATGCATGTGTCACTACCGTGGTTCTGGCTGGTTCTGGCTATCTTCATTATGTTCACAATAGCCAGCAGCAACAATTTTAATCGCGCACGCCTTCACGTGTCTCTCCGTCATTGGCCACAAAGAATGCTTCATCCGGACTTCCGGGCTCATTGAAATCCTAACGGTGATCAAAAGACTAGCACTCACGGTCCAGTCAGCCATTACTTTCTACCTCTACATGTTGTTCAGCCGGCAATTTCTGAATATCTTTCTGCTCTTGCTGGTTCGCAGAAGACGCTCTGATGGAACTGCAAAAAAGCGCACACGGCAGTAGTGTGACTTATGTCGAAATGATATGATTATGTGTGACGAATGTCATGTATTGTTTCTATGTAAAAAGTACGTTATACAAACAAAAAGATGGCTTAAAGAATATTTGAAGACATATACTATTATCCAAACAATGCGTAATCTATTTAATTCAGAATGCCCCCAACCGATGCTAAACTTCATGATATTTGTCAAAGCCACACTCTCTTCATGAATCGCCCTCTGCCCAGTTTTAAAAACAAAAGGTTGTTGAAATAATACTTGAATTCCAAAGTGAACACACCAAACCATCCCTATCAGCATATACGTTATCTATAATTACGTGTGTGATTCATGTAACTATGCACAGGTGTAGTACAAGGTGGAAACGGAGCTAACAGAAGTGGGAAGTGGGGAGTGAGCAGACGCAAACAGATGCTCACACAAAGTAGGATAAAAGGGAAAGGGCTCAGACAAATGCAGAGAGAAAATGCAAGAAGGAAAGAAAGTGATGTGGTGAGAATTGAACCCGCGACCTCTGCGTCGGCACCCATCGTCTTGCCATCAATTTGGAATCAGGTAGACGTCTATACACGACCACGCCGCCACTCCAAAAAAAGTGGCTTAGTGGCCGGGGTCTTTCCCGAAGCCGAACAGAAGACTAGCAGTCATAGCGCTAGGCACGAGACACAGACGCCACAAGCTTCCTACCCC
>JAWQUT010000061.1:569049-581691 GCA_033807755.1 Ellobium chinense
TGTGTGTGTGTGTGTGTGTGTGTGTGTGTGTGTGTGAGTGTGTGACCCGTGTACAACAAGGACATTATCCGGACTACCGATAATATAAGTTACAATACTACTGTATTTAGATAATTTCCACCTCAAAGCCTTAGACCCCTCTCTTTAGCTCATGGTAACTACAGGGTCACATCTCTATTATATCTTGAAAACCTTTGAGTTTGAACAAGCAGTGCGCTGCGGGGTCACTGATGCTGGAGGTAACAGCACGGCCACTCAAGAGTGCTGACGTTGGCGAGGCTATGAAGGACTGTGATGCCAAAGAGAGCTATCTGAGTACCCACGCGCGGTGCTGAGTCGCATGGAGAGCTCAGCTGGCATTAGATAGCCTATTCTGAGCTCGTGATGTAACATGCGATGTACTCTTGCAGACGTTTCCATCCAAAAGTCTCTCGGAACTCGTTAGCGGTCACTGCAGGCAAGCTTGGTAGATTAATTTATGCAAAGACTAAGTTGGGAACAGGGCTGGGTAGAACTGAGATCATATGAACGTAGTTGGTGAATAAAAGTCAGTATGTGAACTTGATCTAAACTTCATGGCTATATTGGACAAACTAATTTGGATCTGAAGTGTGGCTACTTTTGGGTGTAAAATCTGAACTTTAATTTTCTTCCTAAATTTCAGTTCAGTTCACATCTATTTCTAAAATTCAAAACCGACTGCTGATTTTAGAAACCAAGGGAACTGATCTGGTCTGACAACTGCTCAAGTTTCAAAGAACTGAGCTAACATTGATCTAAGGTTGTCTTATTTTTTAGTGAACTGAAGGATCTTAACTGATTTTTAATTGATGAACTGGCCCTGCTCAGCCTAGCTTGGGAGATTAAGTTGGTACTTCATGCAGGACTAGCCTCGTAATTTATGTAAGGTCTTCAATGGTCATATGTTTTGATGGAAAGAATGGTTTGGTATTTATGCAAGGATAGACATATTACATTACACGGAGTAGTCTAGTTTAGAAATTCATGCTAGAAATGTTGTGGTCAGAATGGTTTTTCAAGACTTAACATGAAAATGAAAACTTTCTTTAGATTAACACTCGCCGTAACTGCTATAACTTTTGTTTTGAATACTTAAATTTCAAAGAAATTTTGTTAAAAAGACTATTTATCAAAATATGTAAATGGGGAGAAAAAAACTCTCAGGCCACAGAAATTAGGGGTAACACAGACTTTTAGTCGAGTGCAAGAACAGCTGCAGCTGCTGTATTCAATGTTTATATTGCTCAATGGTAACAAACACAAGGCTAGTTTACTGCAAACTGGGTTTACTTGTTATATAATGCATAATTCTGCACTTCTCTATGGGTGATGCGACGTTTGGAAAGGAAGAACAACAATGTAGATAAGTAAAGGAGTATAAGGTTGCAGGAGCCAAATTGTAAAAGCTTCTTTGTGCCATTTAATAAAAAGTTCTTCTCGAACCACAGGAACGTTCCGAGATGGCCAAGACTAGTCTACAGGTCTGGTGCCACCAGTGTGCTCAAATTATACACTGTTTAGGGTGGGGGTCCTTTAATTAAAATTTTCACAATTTTAAATTACATGAAAAGGGGGTAAAAATTTGGCCTTCTTTTGCAGATCACAGGTCCGCACAAATGAAATCCGCTGAAGCCATTGGGAAACACTGCCTACAACAATTATTTGTTTACAAATTCAAAACTGAATTTCACCACTTTTGCGGTGTGGTTTCATGTTATATGACTATTTCTATACAATCTATCCAACGGACAGATTTTACACTCTGCTACTATCGACTCGGATAGTCCATTTTTTTTTTTACCAATTAGGCTTCTGCAACCTTATAAGAGAGCAAGGAAGACCTACGCCAAAGTGAAGAAATGTAGCGTTGATGTCCTCCAAGTATTTTTAGACACAAGCTGCCCAATGGGCTCTGCAAATGAGACTGAACCTGCCCTTGAAATGAGTTTGCATTATACGTTCTAGAAGAAGAAAAAGAAGATGCCCGTAAAGAAAGAAAGTAGAGGTAAACACTTGACATTGGACAATTTTGACAATGACATAGTTAAACGAAAACGTCATTGTCAGAGTTTCAAGAAAAAAAGCTTATCTGGCATACGTCATTCAGTCAGAACCTTTATCGTTCTAAGTTCATAGCTCATAATTCAACAATCAACATGCTCATCACTTATTTACAGTTCCTTCCTCGCCCAGATTCATGCGCATCCTTCTACACAAAAAAATCTCCTCTTTCTCTCTCACTCTCTCTCTCTCTCTCTCTCTCTCTCTCTCTCTCTCTCTCTCTCTCTCCCTCTCTCTTAAGTTCTCTCTCTTTCTCTCTCCCTCCCCGAAACCAATCCCAAGAGTTATGCTAAAATCTTCTAATACCAGTACCCGCCACATGGTTCTAAAATAAGATCTGATAACTTTGAAAAAATGCAATGGTTAAACTTTATCACGATTTTTAAATCTGATAATCGATAAGTATTTATAACTAAGAATCCATGGTTAATCACACATAATCGGGAAAATCTGCGTAAATGCACATGCATTTAAATGTGGATATGACTTACAGTAAACATCCTGAAGAAGTATGATTTCGGTAACAGGCTAAAAATGAAGAAAGTGATCCTCACACCCGACTAGAACTCCAAGTTCCTCTAACTTTTTAAACTTGAGAATTTTTTTGACAATTACAGTTTCGAATAAATAGTGTTTGGGAAAAATTCGATGATATCTGAGTGATGAAATCAAAAGTTATGACGATTTTTCCATACTCCTGTAATAGAAAAAGAACTATCTTTATACTATACTGAATTCATTTTATTATTCATCAATATATTTCTTTTCATTGTTAGATTCTTTTAAGTAACAAACAAACAAACAAACTAAGTACATAACTAACTAACTAACTAATTAACTCACTAACTAACTAACTAACTAACTAACTAACTAACTAACTAACTAACTAACTAACTTAACTAACTAACTAACTAACTAACTAACTAACTAACTAACCAACCAATCAACCAACCAATCAACAAACAAATAAACAAACACACAAACAAACAAACAAGCAAATCCACAGTCAAACAAACAAAAATGAATTCACTTTAGTGGCAAGACCATAGCATTAAAATCGGTATTGTTAAAAATCCACTCTTGTGTAGAAAGATTCATGAGTTTTGGAGCTCAGATCTTGCAACGTAGATTACTCAATTATGTTTGTGCCGTCCTCTTTTTCATAATCATTCTCTGATGATCTTATGGTTTTGGATCAGCTAATGTTACATAAATCTATAATGAGTAATTAATCTTAAATACTTTAATCTACAACTGGGAAAGCTGGTGGGGGCAAGGGGTTACACGCACTGCAGCAAAGGCTCTTTGGCAACAAAACCTATGTTTTGTGGCATTTAAGATTTTCGAAGTCTCTTGTATGTACAATGAATCCATAATGTGTGTAATGAGAAGGTGTGTGTTTATGATGTACAGCCCGTGACAGATTGCAAACAAGCCCAAGAATCAATATTATTAAATTCAGTTCAGTTTTATTGGATATTACCCCTACATTAAGATGGATCGGGGCGAGTGGACCGCGTGTTCAAATTATTCTGTACATATTGCAAGCATTTAAAATGTTAGACATTTTGAAAGATAAAGCGGCTATGAAATCTTTTAATAAAAGATATTTTTTTTTAACACAGTCATCTCTTTTACTAAACTCGTCCATCATATCATGGTCTAAATTCATGAAAGTTTATCTAGTACTAAACACTTATAAAAAGTCTGAAAATAAGTTGTCAACTGAGTGCTCTTTACAGATAGTATAAAATGCATCATAAAACAATTACGCAATTCAAATTTTGTGAACCTGCATTCCCAGACTCACTTCTGTAAATAAAGCTCAGACAACTAAGCTCCTATCTGAGTAATTATGAAGTCAATGATCTTTAGGATGTATGCATACACAAGAATAATAAAGCATGACATGAAATACAACAGATAATCTGTGATAGAGAGTGCATCCATTGGCTGAAGAAAGCCTTTCACAGTGCGTTCATGGTGCAGGCTGTCCAGGGGCACCCAGGATTACGTGATTATGGGAAGATTCTGAGGGAGCCGATTACTAACTTTGATGTAAATTAATGCGAAAGCTCCAGTAAACCTATTCGAAGATCCTAATAAGGAACTTTGTCTAAAATTCTAACCTGAAAGCTCCAGTAAACCTATTCGAAGGTCCTAATAAGGGACTTTGTCTAAAATTCTAACCTGACAGCTCCAGTAAACCTATTCGAAGGTCCTAATAAGGGACTTTGTCTAAAATTCTAACCTGAAAGCTCCAGTAAACCTATTCGAAGGTATTAATAAGGGACTTTGTCTAAAATTCTAATCCGAAAGCTCCAGTAAACCTATTCCAAGGTCCTAATAAGGGACTTTGTCTAAAATTCTAACTTGAAAGCTCCAGTAAACCTATTCCAAGGTCCTAATCAGGAACTTTGTCTAAAATTCTAACCTGAAAGCTCCAGTAAACCTATTCGAAGGTCCTAATAAGGGACTTTGTCTAAAATTCTAACTTGAAAGCTCCAGTAAACCTATTCGAAGGTCCTAATAAGGAACTTTGTCTAAAATTCTAACCTGAAAGCTCCAGTAAACCTATATCGAAGGTCCTAATAAGGGACTTTGTCTAAAATTCTAACCTGAAAGCTTCAACAAACATATTCGTGGGTATAATCTAACAAAAGTAACTTTTAACTAAATCATATCAACAACTTAGTTCTGTCATGCATCCTAACTGCTTTGATCCCCATTTAGTGACTGTAAAGCATACTTTCTTGTAACCTTTGATCTTGACAATATACACACTTTATGTATTTCGTTAATGATTGTTAGTTGTATATAACAAACAAAACGGAATTTTCTCCCGCTCCAGACCTGTAGGTATGAAAGTTCCAACAGTGAACAGTACCTGGCATAAGAGTATGCAGTTTTGAATAGTTCCCATGTAATCGAAAAATTGGCTTTTGGGAGGGAGAGGGAAAGAGGTTGCATTTGAATTTCAAAGGCTTGGATAGGTACAACTACTTTTGTAGATTCAGAATAGGTGAGGTTTTGCCACTCAAGTATGAACTGAGTGGTTGTTGCTATATAAATAGAAACGATTACACAATTCACTATTTGAAAAGGCCTAAAATATTAGGTAGTCTAGTCTGATTCACTGCCAAAGTTCTCAAAATCTAATAGGTCATAGCGCATTTTCTATGTAACGAGTATCGACATTTAAAAGAAGAGTTGAACAGTCTGTGTGGAAAATATTTTGCCATGTGACCCCTGGATAAGTTAATTAGGGGTGCAAAACCTTATTGAGCCAATAGTGGAAAAAACGTTGACATCTTCACACCTGTAAGTGTAAAGTTTGATCACGGTAATATACAGGGTTTGCGATTTTCGCCGAAGATTTGATGATTACGACTATTTAGGCGCTGGATTCCCGGATGCATTCTAACCTCAAACATGGCAACAACAACATATTTTTTTGTCAATTCCTCTCTCCAAACTCGTCTTACTCTCCCTCCTTCCAAACATAGCAAACAAAAAACTCACTCACACACACTCACACACACACACACACACACACACACACACACACACACACACACACACACACACACACACACACACACACACACTCACTCTCACTCATACGTGCACAGACACACACACACACACACACACACACACACACACACACACACACACACACACACACAGTCCTTCACTCAGTCATCAGCAAGTCGAAGTCCGTATCTCCACTCCATTCTCCCGTTCTTTCTCACAGTGTCAAAAAAAGCTGCGGGCTTTTCTCTTTCTACATTCGCCGGGTGGTAGCTTCGCCGTGTATTCAAAGATTCATAGGTTTGGAACCAGTCAAATGCGGTTTTGGTTGCTCGTTGATCAAATCAGGTCAGAGGAATCAGAAAAAAGCTTAATGTAGATCTATATTATCATTCCGTGAAAATAGAGCTACTCACCTACCATAATTTTTGGTCCTCTTTAAAACCCCCATTCATTGTTGAAAATTCCTGCAAACGCTATTCAAGAATAATTTAAGGATCAGTCTACGTCTCTACGTGCAGAATGTTACTTCCCATTTGAGTTTTGAAGACACTGCCAATGTTTTGCCGGCATCCGGCTGTGGTTTACCTAGCCACAAATCAAGATACCTCATTTCGATATAAAGGTCTATTCTATCGGGCTCGGATTAAATACATTACGTATAAAAAATAAGAGAAGCATACCTGCGCACAACGATCACAGTACATAATAAAACCCCGCGCTCTCTAACGCAGTGGACCTGCTTGAACACTTGAGATCGTGAGGTATTCCAGGTCATGGGGTATATTTAGACCTAATAGTAATACTAATGGAACACTGATAACACCCTTTGGACCTTTCAGTTTCACTTACTCTTAATTAGGTATTTTCAGCTCCATCACATGACCTAGGAAATCTTGTTCCCACTCTGCTCATCTATGATTACTGGTCATTTATCAAAATATCCTAGCAATCCTTAGATCACGTGGTGTAACTGACCCGTCTGAAAATACCTCATTCAGTTCATCTCTGTTGTTTGTCATCTAGGGAAATTATATCGGGGTCTTTGTTAGTCTCCGAATAGGACAACCGTTCTAAGGGACTAATAACACCACAAAACAACCCTTTGAATCAAGCCTTAGAAAGTATGTTCTCAAACGTTTTGTGTCATTCAAAGTTGTTTTTTTTTTAAAGGAACAAAGCAGTTGGGGTTGTGGACGGAGATGTGCTGAGCAGGGAGTTATGTTAAGCAGTGTGTGTGTTAACAGAATTTCTTTGTATAGAACTCACAAGGAATTCGAGATTATGAGGTTCTATTGTATTTCTATAATAAAAAATAAATGACCTCCTATACTCGAAACCTTGAGAACTCTGAGAATTCTATTTTCTGAGCCTAACCTTGATATCAAGATATTGGTGTTCTACTGTAGGCCCTATGCATTTCCATATTATAGGATTGATACATTACATTTCATTTTGACATAGTCAACACAACGCTTGTCCTTAGCAGTGTCGTGAGAGATAAGGTCAATACTGTATTATGTTCCTAGTATTATGTGGGCCAGAAGTGTCCGATTGTGACCTATGGGTCAAGATATGGCCTGACAAGGGAGTAAGACACGGCCCGGGAAGTTCTTCAAAGCTGGAAAAAAAAATATCGCAAAAAAAAAAAACCCTTCATACTGCGATTTCCTGTCGAAAAGCGGGAAAAAAACATCAGATGAAAAAAATAAGGAAATCATCATCATCATAATCATCATCATCATCATCATCATCATCATCATAGCCACCACCATCACCATCACCCCTACCACCACCATCAGCAACAGCAGCAACAACAACACTATCAACAACAACAGTAACAACAGGAATGACAACAATAACAAGGATTTAACATAAACTTGCGTTTTTAAATTTCATTATAGAGCATTTTACAAACGGGCACTGGAAGCAGAGAAAAAAGTATTATAAATATACATAAATCTTATAAGCCTACATTGCCCTCCATAGAAAATAGCAAGCTTATTGTATGAACTCCTCTATCCCCTTTCCCTCACCTCCACTTCCCCCACCCTCTCCACACACACACTCCTATGCTCTACCATTTCACTTTATCTGAAAAGGTCGACCATTGGGCACGCCGAGTTGCGCCACTATGAGCAACTGAGATAAATGCATCGCCAGCAAAACTGCGGCGAGATTACACTGCGGTGAAAGTAGATAGAAGACGGAGAGAGACACCCTGGGGCTATATGAATTTGCAGATCAACTTGTCCAGCACGAACCTCGGGGCCGCGCCGTCGCTGTATTCCCTCAAGCCGGGGAACACTGACCAACTGCCCCAACTGCCCACTCCACTGCATAACGTTACGTCGCGGTGGTTAGCAGAGCCGTTAAAAGTAGGATTGGACGAAGAGGCGAATGGTAAACAATACGAAATTGGATGTTGAATTTATTCCAGATATTGTTGGTTATGTTATATTATTCTTGCATTACACGAACTTAGTTCTCTTTAGTGCTTGTTGATATCATGAAGTCTCCTCCGATAGACAAGCACAGTAATGTGAGAATGTTCCTAATCTATAAGCCTACTCAGGTTTCAAAGGAAACTCACTTGCCCTTGTGTGATTCTCATACAAACCTACATCGCCTAGAGATGCGATGATTTTGGCTACAGAGTCATCAGAAGCAAAACACTTGTAACGTGCCAATTCATGGGATGTTCTGCCTTTTTCTAAAACTAGTAAGTTCCCCCTTTCTCGAACGGGATTGTGGTGATTAAAATTACAGATAAGCTTCATACAAATAAACAAAAATTCTAAATCTCTCATTGAAGAGTGATGCGACTTTCGTCCCGTTCCAAACGTTCAACCACTTTCAGAAAACAATATTCAATGTTTCGGTCTTGCACTTTCCCCATAAGATCCGGTGCGCACGCTGCTAGCCTCAGCTCAGTGGCTTTCAAGAGCCGCATCATAGGACATTATTGTCACTCCTTTTAAATGCATACTTTGAATTCTTGTTGTTTTCTTTGAATGTGTGTGTCTAAAACCGTGGTCCAGTCACTCGCCAAACTCCCCAAATGCACAACTACAAATAATAACACACCTTTTGTGAAGTTTTGACTGTATTCTACAGCTTCTTCACGGCTTTCTCGATGTCACAAATTTCAGCTTTTTTTTGTTGTTATTGTTATTGATATAGATGGTGTGTATTTTGCAACTCCTTTAGTGCCTAAATGAAAAGAATGGCATGTACACACACAGAAGTGGGACAACTAGATAGAAAGGGGACAGTTTGAAGTTTTCAAAATCAAGCCATGTAATTTATCAATTTTGATACAGAAATCACTGAAAAACCAAGCCAATGTTGCTAATGTTTTCGCCTCCATCCGGAATAGAAATTGAACAAAATTAGTCTTGTCCCCATTAAGATCCTGTTTCACCATGGATTTGATTTACAAACAACTTCCTGCATAAAATATATCAACTTTGTGATAGGCACTGTATTTAGGGCCTCATTTTCTCCTAAAAGAAAACATAGCAAGCAAAGAATGTATACGTACAGTATATTATTTTGCCGTCACGTCATTCCCATCAGAGCTTGGTGTGATCAATGGCCAACCTTTTCAGAAAAAGTGAAATGGTAGGGGATGGGATTGGGGTGGGAGAAAGAGGATTGTGGAGTTCATAAAACTAGGCACGCTATTTTCTATGGAGGGCAATGTAGGCTTTTAAGACTTATGATTATAAATTTGTTTCCTGCTTCCAGTGCCTGTTCATGTGATGGTGAGCTCAGCGTTGTTAGAACAACATAATTTGAGGGTCTCGTGAAAAGGCAACTACCTCCTCCCAAACAGATGGAATTTACTTAATTCAGAGTTCAATAACTTAAAACGGTAAAATGAAACTGGAATGAAAGTCTTTAACACGTTAAAAAAACAGGTACAATCCATTATTTGCTGCAAGTTTTATTAATCAAGGTGCTATGACTTTGTCACAACAAAATACTTCATATGACATTCAAACATTATGTACCCTGGAGCCAGTGTTTCGGTATTATGGTTAGACACTATGACTTTACAATCACACACCGAGATATTTGAATTTTACAATAGTAGCAGTCAATACCCAGTTGTTAATATGTGCTAAATTTCAGCCGCGTAAAATTTGAGTTATTGAAGTTGATAAACTTTGACATATTTTAGTAAACATTCTTTTTTTTCTTTTATGACCAGTCCGTACATGAGCATCCCGTTATACTGTATCAGGATTAGCAGATCTTAGCATTTGCCGAATTTAGCAGAGTTTTGGAGTACCATGTAGGACGTAGGGAGTGAGCAGACACAAACAGGTGCTCACACAAAGTAGAATAAAAGGAAAGGTGCCCAAGAAGACAAATGGAGAGAGAAAATGGAAGATGGAAAAAAGCGACTTGGTGGGAATCGAACCCGCGACCTTCAGCATCGCCTCGCAGCCAGTTCGGAATCAAGTAGACATCTATGCACAGCCACGTTCAATTCACACCTCGTACTACACCTAAGGAGTACCATATCAAACACTTTTGTTCTTGACTTTTCGTAGAGCGGTCTTATTTGGAGAAATAAATATTGTGTTCCTGACTTCTGGTTTATAATTGGAAACTGGGGAGACACCAGTCTCTGCACTATAACCCACTGCGGTAACTATGGGAAATCCCCACAAATTAAGTAGTGTTGACCGTAGTTAATGCAATGCGCAAATTAACGCAAGGATTAGGCATACGACCACACGTGGTCGGTAAACAATAATATGACTCAGAGCCAGTTTATTCGGAACAACAGGAAAAGTACAACTTCCCTGGACAATAACAGAATCTTATCGACACTCACTGTGGTCCATACAAAGTACAGTTTAAACACAACAAAAGCAACAAACATAACGGCAACAACAACAATAAATGTCGTCTATGGGCGCTGACATTGGTGACGTCATTTGAGTCCTTGTGTAACCAGTGACAAGGCATATTCTTCTACTGTTCTTTACTGTTAAGGAGAAAGAATGTTTGCCCAGTTTTGTTTTTTGTTTTGTTTTTTTTTCTTTGACTCATGTTGTTACATATTAATATTATCTAGGGAAGTGCGGTTTTCCTAATTACTGTGAAGAATCAACTTTTGAGAAATCCGAAAAACTTAACACTGCAGTTTTTAAATCTCGTATCCACGCTGATACCTGCGCACACGATTTCGCACTGTTTTTATCNAGTTATTGAAGTTAATAAACTTTGACATTTAGTAAACATTCTTTTTTTCTTTCATGACCAGTCCGTACATGAGCATCCCGTTATATCAGAATTTGGAGATCTTAGCATTTGCCGAATTTAGCAGAGTTTTGGGGTAGCAAGTCGGAAATAGTGAGTGAGCAGGGAAAGTAGAATAACATGGAAGGTGCCCAAGAAGACAAATGGAGAGAGAAAATGGAAAATGGAAAAAAAGCGATGTGGCGGGAATCGAACCCGCGACCTCCAACATCGCCTCGCAGCCAGTTCCGAATTAGGTAGACATCTATGCACAACCACTTTCAGTTCACACCTTGTACTACACCTAAGGAGTACCATATCAAACACTTTTGTTCCTGACTTTTCGTAGAGCGGTCTTATTTGGAGAAATAAATATTGTGCTCCTGACTTCTGGTTTATAATTGGAAACTGGGGAGACCAGTCTCTGCACCATAACCCACTGCGGTAACTATGGGAAATCCCCACAAATTAAGTAGTGTTGACCGTAGTTAATGCAATGCGCAAATTAACGCAAGGATTAGGCATACGACCACACGTGGTCGGTAAACAATAATATGACTCAGAGCCAGTTTATTCGGAACAACAGGAAAAGTACAACTTCCCTGGACAATAACAGAATCTTATCGACACTCACTGTGGTCCATACAAAGTACAGTTTAAACACAACAAAAGCAACAAACATAACGGCAACAACAACAATAAATGTCGTCTATGGGCGCTGACATTGGTGACGTCATTTGAGTCCTTGTGTAACCAGTGACAAGGCATATTCTTCTACTGTTCTTTACTGTTAAGGAGAAAGAATGTTTGCCCAGTTTTGTTTTTTGTTTTGTTTTTTTTTCTTTGACTCATGTTGTTACATATTAATATTATCTAGGGAAGTGCGGTTTTCCTAATTACTGTGAAGAATCAACTTTTGAGAAATCCGAAAAACTTAACACTGCAGTTTTTAAATCTCGTATCCAGGCTGATACCTGCGCACACGATTTCGCACTGTTTTTATCACAGCAGGCCAGGTCACTCTTTCTCAACTTCGTGGGAAGCATACAATGCTACTGCGATGTAAAGGCACTGATCACGAGCATTCTGATAATATCTTTTACTGCTTGTAGCCAGATACCTGTTTTACAGACGGGTGGACAGAGGAAAATGTGAATGAAATGCTTTCCCAAGTCACTTACAACACTATCATAGTCGGGGATCGAACCCAAGACAAAGGAATCTTTATGTTAACTGCATGCACTATTTTTCATTTGTACGGATTCATTATCTTTGTACCATTTACTTATTCAGGATGACTTCAGTGATAATAAGTACATATATTACTTCTTTTATTTTCCACACACAGAGGTATACATATAACAACTATTTCAATATATATGAAAATATGAAAAGAACGGAGATCAGGGTATTCTTCATCTCTGAAACATCAGTTTACGGCATTCGCTGTTTCGGCGATTTCTTAAAAGTACTCCCTGCTCAATAACAAGACCCGAGGGCAACAGCTCGTGTTCGTAATATTGCTGAGCCAACCTGAGTTCCTCCCAGTGTGTTATGACTTCAGGGTAAAACCAGCGTTGGCCTAAGCTGGCCCTTGTCAGTGTCAGGGGCGGCAACAGCAGGGGTGCAAGTGTTGGAGAAAAAAATATGGAGAGATGGTCAGGAAGAGTCTTGCTCATACACTTTCCAGACGCCCAAAACCATTGAATCCTACGGCATCATCTATTTCCCACCACCTTACAATCTCTTCAAGAGGAAGATTAGAGAAAA
>JAWQUT010000061.1:581706-591706 GCA_033807755.1 Ellobium chinense
GGGGGGGGGGGGTATCTTCCTGGCCTTGAACCCAGAGCTTTGGTGGCGATGTGAAAGGGTGCTTTCCAGTCTTCCAGACTTCAGTACTTTCTTACCGAACACTGGCTGTATTAGCCTCACAGCTGTATCAGTTCTCTTCATTCCTAACAGAGACCAGGGTTGGCCTAAGGTGGCCCCTTTATCTACAGCGGCAGCACCATTGAATTTTGTAGTGGAAGAGGTGGTTGAGGGGAAGGGATGGGAAGAGAGACATCTTTCCCAACCCATCGACTTTTCTCATGGATTATGCATGAGCAGGTCTTGTGGTACATTCACGTGAGGAATTATTTGGTTTGGGTATTGTCTTGAGGTACCATAAGATGCGGGTGGAAAGATCTTCGTTTTTAAGTTCCTAAAACACTGGACTCCACCTAGGGTCAGACCGAACAGTGCTGTCACCTTCCATCCAATAACCGAACTGCTCCAAGCTTCCTCACGGCAGATTTTGGGACAAAGAAGAAGAAGAAATACCGACTCTGACCCATAGCTTTGATGAAGGTTGTGCTGGCGACATTGCCCTCCGGATACTAAAACCCTGGGGTTTCACTGTTGTTGATTCGTCCTTTTCACTTCGCTGCTGTTTGTCTGTATCGACCCTTCCTCACTGTGCTGAGTGCTGGGCTGGCCCAAGTTGGCCCCCAGTCATGGGCGGAAATTGGTCAGGTCCGGGGTGGGTTACACAAGACATGCACGCCGGGCTGTAGAGTATTCACTCATTCTCCACACACCAACACCCTTGAAATCATTACCATACCCAAGACCGTAGCCATAGCAATCCTCTGCAGCTCACACTGTGGATAAAGGGATGGAAGAGGAGGAGGGTGAGGAGGAGGGGAGTGAGTCAGGGAACCAGGTTGGTTAGGTAGGAGGGACCGTCGAGTTTGACCAAATAAGGTAATGTAGTGCTTTGATCCAGAGAAAGACTCGTGTTCGAAACGCCAACATGACTAAGGTGGCAGTTGCATCAGATTATGTAAAGTCTCGTAGAGGCTTATTACCTGCATGCCAGTAACCTACGCGCTAGGAAAACAGACAATGGCGCGCCAGTGATGCCTAGACAGACCCCCTCCCCCTTCTCAAACTCTTACACACACACTCTTCGATAATATAACCCATTACCACTAGGAAATTCCGCTCTCCAATGAAAAGTAAAACGTCCTGGCGCGACGACTAGACAAAGATAATGGTCGCCCCCCACCCCCCAGTAGGTCAAGATGTTTGGGTAGGATTTTGTGCCGTGTGGCAAGATGAGATCATCAAGATGCTGATGGAAGGCTGGTGAAGTGGAAGGAGGAGTGGGGAAGACCATGGTTTCGACCATGCTATAATGGACTCGTTCTAAATCTCGGGAGGGTCACGTGATCAGGGAAGTCGCTGCGTTTATTTTCATGTGGAAAGCACTGGTTAATGGAAGAAAATAGATACAAATTACAATGCTTCACTGTTACGTGGCTTGTGGGTGTAATAACAGTGGGGGGCAAGGAGAAAGCTGGAATTACTTTTGCATGGCCAAAGAATTTAAAAATATTAAAAAAAACAACAAATATCGAGCCGATTTCCTCTTCATCAGTTATTATAGCAAAATGACCTGAAATGCTAGGATGGTATGCAGTACACTAACAAGATTAATTTATTAGACAAGCTTGGGTGGCATGTATACTAGATTTGTGAGGAGGGGGAGAGGACTTTGTAAAATATGCTAACGTTGTTAATGATCTCATGCGGCTCTGTCACACCCCTCCCCCCCCCCCCCCCCCCCCNGCTTTCCTTTCACACTCAGTCATATAGATCCATAAATCTTCAATCAAGATTTCTTTAACTTTGCCACGGGCAGGAAATATATTAATCACAATCAATAGTCTGGAACTAGTTCTGATTCATTCATTGAACCTGCTATCTAAACTATAGAACTCTGAGCTAGAGGCACAGTCTTAGACATCTACCGTAATTTCTAGATTATAATGGGAATAGACAGAAATTATTGTAATTCTAGATCTAGATTAAATGTTTTTTACCTCGCCTTCGAGGGTTATTCTACAAGTCACAAGATAGACGACTGCTGTCCTCATCTCCGCTTTCACTCGGGATTGGATAGACAATAGTTTTAAACATCTGGTCCACTCTCAGGTTGTTAAAGGCTATATCAGTGATAAATAAACCCTTAACCCTCCAAGACCCAACAGTAATAATACAGTTAAATAAACATTTTTTCTGTGTAATAAGTAAATTGATATAATTAGATGCACTGAGATGCTGGCATTAGATGGTATGTTGGTTCTGTGAGGAATAATGCTTCTATTATCATATGATCTTCATAATGTACGGCCGCTCCGAATTCTATGTGAAATATAGAACCATAGATCTTATGGGGCAAAGTAATGTATGTCCTTTAATATGTATAGAGATGTAGGTATTATTGATGGCATAAGAATGATTTAAGAAACTGTGTTCTCCAAAATCCTCGCATTGGTAATTTTTTTCAGCACCATCGGTGCTCTCTAAATACTGTAGAAACATACGCCGGTTCCGCCATTGTTTACATTCTGACTTCCCTGACCACGTGACCAATCACTGCGTGAGGGGAAGATTTAGAACGAGTCCATTATGGAGAGATGGCTTGTTCTATAACAATGAGTTGGCAAAAATAGGTATTAAAGGAAGGTATGGAGGCTATTAGTATTAAGAAATTTATACTCAGGACTGAAACTAAAGTGATTTTTGGAAACATGGCAACAGACTGGTGCATGCAGTGAAACAATTTAAAACATGAATGTCCTTTGTCGCCGACACATTGTTCTGTCCTATTAACTCTTATTACTTGATCTTGTAAATCTGTTAAAACATAAAAATCTAGATATAAACATCGCAAATAGCGTTATGAATGCCCAGTTATTCGCAGTTGTTATTGCCCTAGTGGCCGATACAGAAATGAAGCTACAAAACGTGCTTGATGTTGCTCTGAGATTCGTTAAGAAATGGGGAATAACCTTTAATGAAATGGCGTCAAATGTTTGGATAGTACTTTGGTCACTTGGTGATTTTATCGACTAGGAATTGTGAAGAATACAAATTTGGGTGTATATATCCAAAGAAATTTGAGATTCACCTACCACATTGAAAAGTATTTGAAACCGATCTGTAACAGAAAAAATAGCAGCTTTGAAATGTATTTTATCAAAAACTGAAAATGGTAATTGATTTCGGAACCTGCATCTGGCACCAAGTTATTCGCCCTACAGTCCTTCATGCCTCCCTTGTTTGGGAAAATATTAGTGAGAGCGGATTCAAAACCAGTATCAGTGAGCAAAAAGTGTCTCAAGATGTACACTGACTGGGTTGGTAATACACATTTTTGTTGTCATATTGATTATGATTCTGGAACCAGATACTTGAGAGCTTGCGCATTGACGATTGGATCTCTGACACTGGATCTCTCACCACCATAAGAATTACTTTGTATGTTGAACGCTACATCCAACACCGATGCACCAATGTACTTCTTACGATTGTAAAAGATTCCATCGTTAATGCGCAAGATCTGAAACAAAGTCGCTTCTGACTGTTCTGACACCGACTAATTACAGTGTAAATTACTGTTAATGATTACTGAGGCTTAATCTCCGAACAGGTCAGCCGTTCAAAGAACATCGCAAAACACCATAGAGTTGGTCAGTCGTTGAAAACATAGCTTTCTGAGTACAATGCTGCTTTACTTCCTTGCTCTTCTGTCTGCTCCTCTTCTCTTTTTTTTTTTTTGTTTCGTTCCATCCATTGGGTAGACTAGTTCTTTTCTGTTACGGCTAACCACCTTTACTACAATTACTACTATTTTTCCTACTATTACTTCTGCTGCTACTAGTGCAAATACTACTGATGCTACTATTACTACTGCTATTCCTGCTGTTGCTACTACTACTACAAGCTTATTATTACTAGTATTACTAGTACTGAGTCCTCTTCCTTCTCCTCCTCCTGCTATTACTATTACTACTACTACTTCTACTGCTACAACTACAATTACTTCTATTACTACTGCCTTGTCTACTGCTACTGTTGTTGAATAATAGCAACATTTACTCTAGTACAGTATTACCACTGTGAATTCTACAACTCTTTTTTGCACCTATCACCACTACCATTACTACTACCACCGCTACTGGCACCACAACCATTACTACTATCCTCATCACCACTTAAAACTACATTACTACACGTAAAACGAAGAAAAATATATTCTGCGCATAACTTGGGAATATTTGCGCCAAAATTCCTCTCACCCCAAAAGTTTGTTTATTTGGTTGTTGTTTGTTTGGGTTTTTTTTGTGTGTTTTTCATACATTTTCATCATCGAGATCATAGTGACTTTTCTGCACATTGAACGCCATTAGAGAGGTATCCAGTATATCCGTGATTACCACTTACAGTGTGTACTTACTAAGGATGCACCGTCAACATCCCATCCATGGCCTCATAACCATTGCATGATGATGACGATCATCATCTTTATCCTTATCATTTGAACCAAGTTCGTCGTCGTCGTTGTCATCATCATCATCATCATTATCATCATCATTATCACATCATCATCATCATCACCACCACCAACAACTTACTGTCAATGTCGGGGCTGTCTGGTTGTCCGGCAATGTCCAAAGACTTTCCAATTACTTTCTAGTACATGATAATTCCTATCTGTTATTATTTTCTCCATCAGCATCATTTTCCCACGACATTTATCACATCAGAACGCGCTAAAAATATAAAAAAAAGCTTCAGAATGGGTATCTTCATCTATGTATATTTTTACTGAAATGAAATCGGTTTAATTTGCAAATTTCATTGTAAACGTCCTTTGTTTGTGTATAAGAGGTATACATTTCTGACTTGTCTGTTACTCTGAAATGTACCATATTGTGTAGTGAGTAGTTAGAGAGAAGTAAGCAAACGCATGCAACCAGACCATAATTTCAATTTTAGTAAAGATTGTGGGAGCCCAACTGGTAAAAAAAATTTGGATTATCAGAGTGGATAATTGCAAAGTATAAAATCTGTCTTTGGATTGTGGAAAAATAATCGTTTAACATGAAACGACGCTGCAAAAATGGTGAAATTCAGTCCTGCCTGAATTTGTAAAAAGAAAATAATTTTTGCAGACAGTTTTTCCCATTGGCTTTAGCGTTCCAGGCGCTAAAATTGTTTAATGACCTAACTCTACTTCATCAAACTGTTCTTTTGTAGGGTATCCCCACGAAATCAATGTAATCCATAGATCTATATCACTATGCCGGCTTCTTCGCTCGGGGAAGATGGAAAGATCTGTGTAATCTTAGCATTAGAAGCTGGAACCCATGATCAGACCTACCTTGTTAATAAAAATTTTGTAATTACTATTTCATTAAATAAAGTTCTTGTATCAAATGCCCCTTGGTACATGAAAAAAGTATGTTATACTTATCAAGGACTTAAGAATTCGCGCATATGATTTCATACTTAGTAAAGAGGTATACCTATTGATATAATAACTTAAATAACTTAATATCTTGACTTCCCCTTCCTCCTCTCCCACGTGCAGCTGATTAATATGTAATACTGATACTAACAGACATTATTAAACATATTCCCTTGAGAGTAAATAAAGGTTGATTTATCCCCTTATGTGAACATGTAGAGGAACCTCGATATTAAATGTTGATTCATTTAATAAGTGTAACTTACCTTGGTATTAAGATTGAATTTCACGTGCACGGACTCATTATCATTCTATCATTTCATTAATGAGGCACGTATTAACAAGTATATCAAGTATACGTCAATATTAAGTACACCAAGGGCATGTTTTATATGGGATTTTATTGTAATATGTATGGGCTTGACTGTGCAGGTGTGTGAGCGTGGTACACGTGTGTGTGTGTGTGTGTGTATATTTTAGTGTGCGTGTCTGTGTGTGTGTGTATTGGGATGTTTGTAGATTAATATTTTGTGGATAGTGATAGATGAATGTGTGCGCGCTTATAAGTGGTAATATATACATATATTATGTTGATAATTCTCTATGTCTGCAGTCTAGATTAGGCAAGAACATCCGACATAAATATTGAAGTTTTCCCCAACTCATTTGCTCGTTCACTGATAATGATATTACGCTGCGTTGCACTACTAGCTGCTGCAACCATGAATCATAAACTTGATTTTTTTCTGTTGTTTGGTCTGCAGGAAATGTGTGAAATTCTGCTGATTTTAGCACCATTACCAAAAAGTTCTTGACTGCATGGTCTTAAATTAATGGTATTTCGGAAATTTCTAAAGTTTCGGAAAAAGGAGAAAAAAAAATACTCTCTCCAGATCTTGACAATGTTATTTCCTACGTTCAAGTGGCAAGTACTCTAAGCGTAATGTTTGTTCCGAGGCTTAGGTTGAACAAACTTCTATAGGTTATGCCTAGCAGCCTAATCAGTAATACTAGTAGTAGTAACAGTCAACATCGAAGGCAGCACGAATCCGACCTTTCACCCATGAATGAAGGTGACAGTCAGCCGCCGGTTCGGACTAAAAATAGATCGTTTGGGGGACTCTGTTTCAGCGAGCAGCGTTTTGAAGCACTCTATCTGCACCAGAAATCTGGTTGAGGCCAGCCTGTTTGTGTGTTCTTTGCGTTGAGCTGAATGCCTAGTTAATGTGTGTGTGTGTGCCTATCTCGGCGCAGACGCCATTGTTTAGACTAAAACCGTTTTCGTTTCTTCCTCTTCAGCCGCAGACAGGTCAAAACGAGAACAAGACATAGGCCTGAGCGTGGCGTGTGCAAATTCTCTCTGCAATTTTGGCTGAGGCCAGCCTGTTTCTGTGTTCTTTTACGTTGAGTTAAGTGAGTGTGTGTGCTTATTTTGGCGCAGACGCCATTGTATAGACAAGAACTTCTTTCGTTTTTTTTTTTCTTCAACAACAACACTTCTTAACTTGCCAGCGCTACTTCTACTGAGTTGTAGACGCCATGTTGTAGACAAGCTAGGACTGTGTCGTATCTGTGCACAAGTTCAAGGCAGCCTCAAGGTTACAGACTCCTAATTGGATGAAAATAGGGTTTGATCATAAATTAATATGCCTTAGGCAGATAGTATAATGGACAGATTATGGTGAATGGGCCCTAGATTTGTGAACCTGCCTGCAAATTAGTTTGCATTCTTTCCTGATTCTATAAACTAAACCTGAACTTCGGTTTCGGTGTGGCCCTCTGTGCGGATCACTTGTCGTTAAGGAAACTAGTATAATATTATATAGCTTGTTTACGCCTTTTGATGTATCGACTCGTAGCCCGAAAACGAAATGAAAGACCTATAGTTTAGACATCATTTTTATAAGCTCATTGAATTCTGCGAAAACTTAGAGATTGTGGAATTTCTTGGAAGTGACAGTAGAGAAAACAGTTCACTGGCTCTCAAAGAGGGAAATCAAAATAGGCTTTATTAACCTCAAGGTATCTCTCATGGCAAATCCGTGTAGTGTATAGCCGCCATATCAGATTCAGTCGCCATAGACAGAGTTGCTAGTACACTAAGAATGTTTCGTCATTACGCATTATTGCGACGGCCATGACTGTTCAACTCTTCACGGTCTGCTTAGATAAAGGTCAAGGACAGTACTGATACTGTAGTGTGGTGATCACGTGGACAGCACGTGCTCTTTGTCGGGATTCGGGATATAGAAGTAGCATTATCTCAGGGTGACTGAACAAGGAACTCGAAAAGTCGTACTCTAAAGACCTAAATTGCGGTTGCACTTTTCTACCATTATAGTACAGTAATTTATAGCTCATCGCCATGCTCATTCCCAATTCGCCGAGTTTTGTTTTTTTGTTGTTGTTGTTGTTGTTGAGGTTTTGGCAATGTCGAAGGACAGCACCACAACGATAATGATACAGTTCATTTAGTTATAGACAGGTCATGGACTAGATCGATAATATTTCAGTTTGTTGTCGCCGATTGTTGTTTGATGCTGTTGTTGTTGTTGGTGGTGGTGGTGGTGGTGGTGGTGGTGGTGTGCTTTGTTTTGCTGTCGTTGCTGGGGCAAGAATTGTGCCGAAACATGTGCCCTCCTTAACCCTAAGAAGTCCCTCCCCCCCTCTCCCTTCTCCCCAATCCCTTTCTCACATAAATGTATGCCCATTACTAGGAGTATGGCTATGTCCCCATAGTCCTGTATTCCATCTGAAATTCTTTCACCATAATGAATGAACAATCACTGTTGAAGAAGTTCCAGCAGTCTATCATGACGGCAACAATCCAATGATTAGTTTAAGACAATGAACTGGGTGAAGTCAAAGTGTGCCTGATCTGGAAAGAAATCATTGAAGAAGATGGCACGTGGACCAAAACATGGCCAACAAAATTTATACAGGACCCATGAAGTCGCTATGGAGAAAGTTTAGATCTAATGTTGTTCAGTGTCATGCATTATAATGAAACATGCATCATGGCGCCATGAGGCTATATCCAGACATATACGGCTGTGGGAAATTAGGGTTGTGAAAATAAGGGCTGATCCCAAGGGGTCCCACTCTGGTGGACCGGGGTATGGTCTAATGGGACAAAGTACCGGGCCTTTGTTGTTATTATCATATCCCAACAGCCTTCATAGTGCATGTGGACGTGGGGATGGGGGAGGGGGTGGGGACCAAGGCCAGGCGGCATAATCTCAGTGACACTTAGGTATACAACAGATAGAAAATCTTATAGATCCACCGCCCAGTCAACCAGTAAGTCAGGTAAATATCCACCCAGATAATCAGCTTACCAACAAATAGACAATAAAATACACTGTAGTCTAACAATTAGCAGCAGGTTACCAACCAACCAACCAACCAACCAACCAACCAACCAACCAACCAGCCAACCAAGCAAGCAAGTTAGCAAGCAAGCAACCAAGCAACCAACCGACCGACGGATCAATCGACCGACACCAGTAGCAGCGGTGGATAGGGGAGGGAGGTTAATATTATATTGTAAGTGGCTTTGAAATTAATTTTGCTGAGCAAAGTGCTACTCTTAAAAATATTATTCTATTTTAGTAGTTGCCTACAGTAGTTTTTGTGTATAACAACAGAACAGAGAAACATAGGAGAATAGGAGAAAGCGTGTATGAACCATACAGTAAAAATTACTGTTATAATCTCTTTCCACGAGACCAATAGAGCCAAATGGCTGTTTTGGTAAACAATGAAACCTCGATATTAAGTACTCACAAGTATACGGTACCTTGTTTTTGAATTTTCCCGGATTCATTATAAGTCTATCATTAATTTTCATTGCGGTAAATCTCGATATTTGATAGACTATACCTCAGTAATAGGTAGGCCTGCCTATACTTTTTTCATGCACCAAGGCATACTTTATAGGTATGAAGATGCCAATAAAGGTTTGCAATTTTAAATAGTCCCTCAAAAATCAGAAACTGGCCTTGGGTCTTCTTCCATTTTCTCTCATGTTTCCCTTTATCCTACTTTGTGTGAGCATCTATTTGCGTCTGCTCACATCCTACTTCTAAAATATTACTTTTTATTAGGTAGCCTGATTCACTGCCTGATCTCTCAAATCTAAGTGGTGCAGGGGCATTTTTCAATGTGCCAAAATTAGGAGGAAGAGTTAAACAATTGTATGGAAAGTATTTTGGCATCGGACTCCTGGATAAGTTAATGAGAGGCTGAGACCTTATATTGTATAGCCAACAGTGAAAAAAAACATTGGTATCTTCATAATGGTTACGGTGTAGAGTTTAAGATCTAAACGTCGTGTGTTCGATTTCTAATCATGGTCATGTTGTAAATGCCTTGGGAAAACATTTTATTCATATTTTCCTCAGTCTACCCGGCTGTAAAATGGGTACTTGGTTAAAGGCAGCGGAAGATATTGCCAGAATATTGGTGATCAGCGCCTGTTATTGTTAATGGCAGCGGCACTGTATGCTCTCT
>JAWQUT010000061.1:596706-607398 GCA_033807755.1 Ellobium chinense
GAAGTTACTGGAACCGAATATTATGCTGCCATTTTTATTGACGGGCGTTAACAAACAGAAATAAGTCACACAGTCATGAAGATGACGGTGGAGATAATGGTGGTGGCAGTGGTAAAGGTAATTGAGGCAGTGGTTGTAGCAGTGATGGTGGTGAAGGTGGATGCAAAAGCAGGAGAGTTTTGGAGATCAAAAGTTCCTGAACCTTTGTGTTAGTACAGCATTTATGAGCTGCACATAGCTCAAGCGAGTGTCGGCATCATCAAAGCATTAAACTACATTTGTGGTCTTTCAAAGTCTAGCGCTGTGGAGCTGGTCGCTAATGTTTATGAATGACACAGTAAGGTAACAAAGAAGTTAATCCAATATTGACATGCTTTCATGTTGCCGACATTGGCGGGCGTTGACAAACAAGTCTCTAGGCGTCAAGGCGATCCTTATTTCCAGGTTACCTTGACAACCACTGACATCAACATCATCGTAATAATTCAAAGTTTAAGTCAACAGTCGCACGGCAAGTAATGACTTTTATATCCCAACCCTTAGCATGCAGCTCCTCCCCCCCCCCCNCCCCACCATCTAAAAATTATCATAGAGTCTCTAGTGATATAACAACAGGCCTTGAAATTGTGTTCACGATTGCAGGAAGAGAGAAAGTTCATGTCTATGTTTAGATCGGTGGAGAAACTTTTTGCCACTCGTGTGTTGTAAGTCCAAAAACGACGTGATGGACTTCCGACAGTTTTATTTCCAGGCAGCGCGATGAGACAGAGCTTAATACTACAGATTTAGGTTTTCTCATTGGACAATGTAGCCATCACCGAAAATTACCGAAAGTAATGCAAACGATGCTATCCTTATCTGACGCCATTTTTACCACCATGATAACGTCATAGCGTTATCTTTATTATTGCCCTTGATTACGGAACTGCGGATAAGAAAGTTACGTCTGGTTAAGCGAGGATAACTCTGCATAGTCTGTTTATAGACAATGGTCACAATGGTTGTAGTCTTTTACCTACGTCACAGTAACTCACCATAGTACGATCTGTCGAGTCGTCACTGTCAGCTATTGTTCTTCGAATGGGGCAACCGCTCCAGGGGACGTGAAACAAAACATTATTTGACTATCATTTGTCTAAGAGGTTGTGGGATGGGAGCATAGGAACAAAACTGTCTCTGTAAACCATTGTTTGAGGGAACGATCTGAAGACATGACAAAGAGAAAAAGGCGGAAGAGAGGGTCTGTAAAGATGACAGAGAGAAAAAGACAGAAAAGAGGATATGAAAATATGAGGAAGAGAAAAAGACAGAAAAGAGCCTCTGAAAAATGTCGAAGAGAAAAAGACAGAAAAGAGGATTTGAAAGATGACGAAGAGAAAAAGACAGAATTGAGGATCTGAGAAGAGGGCGAAGAGCAAAGGGCAGAATTGAGGATCTGAGAAGAGGACAAAGAGAATAGGGCAGAAACGAAGATATGAAAACATGACAAAGAGAAAAAGACAGAAAAGAGGATATGAAAAGATACGGGAGATCAGAAAAGGCAGAAAAGAGGATCTGAAAAGATGACGAACAGGAAAAGACATAAAAGAGGATCTGAAAAGATAACAAAGGCAAAAAGACAGAACACGGATCTGAAAAGATGACATGGAGGAAAAAAAGCAACAGATTCGAGAATCTGAAAAGATGACAAAGAGAAAAAGAGAGAAACGAAGATCTGAAATGATGAGGAGGAGAAAAAGACAGAAACAAGGAGCTAAAATGAGGAAGAGAAAAAAAAACAGAAACGAAGATCTGAGAAGATGAGAAAGAGAAAAAGAAAATGTTTTACTTCATTCACTCTAACTACCTCCATTTGGAAGTACTATTGCGTTCTTTGTCAGATACTGTTGTGCTTCTAATTACGTACAAATGTGGGTCAGAATCATAACCCCTTCCCTCCCATTTCCCTCTCCTCCCTATCCCTTCCCTATCTTGTTCCCTCCCTCTTTACTTTTCGCACCGCCATTGAGCTGACCCCGCGGCTACACGTTCTCAAACTGTAACAAAAACTGGGCCAGGGGGATTCTGACTTGCCAACACAGCAATAACCTTTCAGCCGATCCCTGACCCCGCCGCCCGCGTAATCATTGCGTAAAGCTACGCAGTCGGGCAAACAACAAGCCAACACCGGACTTTG
This sequence comes from Ellobium chinense, assembly GCA_033807755.1. NCBI lineage: Eukaryota > Metazoa > Mollusca > Gastropoda > Ellobiida > Ellobiidae > Ellobium > Ellobium chinense. The sequence goes on from JAWQUT010000061.1 coordinate 598,883, forward strand.
AGCGTGAACCCAGATGACTCACCGCAGTGCGCAGGGTCACGATGCCCACTGCCCACTACACAGTGTTGCACGCATAGACCAGATTGGGCGGGTTGTTTGGGCTTGGCCAGGCAGGACTTGACAAGTTTACACACACACACACACACACAAATCAGTTCAGATCAAGTTTAGTTCACTAAAAGGAAAAAGTCATAACATCAAATTTAGCTCTGTTTTATAAAAATTGAGTTGTTTTCAGATCAGTTCAAATCAGTTCCCCTCGGTTTTAGAAATCGGCATTCGGTTCCAGTTCTCGAGATAGATGTGAACTGAACTGAATTTTGAGTTGAACTTTATAGTGTGAAGTCGCGTGAGCAGGCATTAGCCAGGAAACAAGACTTATAAACTGTTGTTGTTGTTATTTTGTTGTTGTTGTTGTTATTATTATTATTATTTAACTATTGTTCTCATTATTATTATTATTATCATCATTTAAAAAATCAAAAATCAGCCAGGCGTCCAAAATAGCTACAGTTCGGATCCAGATCACCTCATCCAAAATGGCTACTGCTCAGATAAAGTCCACGTAAATTGAACTGCAGTCACGAACTGCGTTCATTATCTCTGTTCTGCCCAACCCTGCGACCAGGCAAATTTAGCTCAGTGAGCCTGTGGTGTCTATAAATAAACTCTCTGTTAAGACTAGGTTAAGCGTGGGTTCAAAGGTCGATCGATCCTGGTTGGTGCAGTGCGCAAAGCTAAGAAATGCCGCATAATGAGGGGTTCTCAAAATCCATTCTAGGAAGGAGACCTACGGACAAAATATTTGTCTCTTGTTCTGTTGTCAGTCTCCGAATAGGGCAACTCTTCTGGGGAACAATCGGGGCATCAAATAAAGCCAAAATAATAAAAATGATAATAAAGATAATTTTTATAGCTCTCACCCACGAAAAGCTCGAGGCGCTTTACAGTACTTACAATGCTATCAGACACACACATGAATCATTTTACAAACTCGCACAAATATAAGAACCCACCACGTATGCACTATATACTTTAGGCGTGTATGCAAAAACTTCATTGTAAGAAGAAAGTAACAAGCATTTAGAATACGAGATGAAGTATCTACTCTGACAGGTGCTTTATGAACAGAAAATGTTTTAAATTAATGTTTGGTTGGTTGCATTTCGAATTATTGCTGGCAATGAGTTCCAAATTAAAGACCCGGAATAGAAACACGTCGGACAAAGAAAGCCAAAATAGTACGACGATATATGTAACTTGTGTTCACATTTTGTTCTCATCCGAATACTCTGGAAGTTATTTCGTACTGTATACCATGATGGACGCCAAAATCCAGATTTACAGGAGAAGCAAAATAAAGGGAGTAGAAAAATCTGTCTATTTTCGTAAAATTGCACATAGCAAAGCCCTTCTTTGGAAATAGGATCTATTGGTTAATGCGGTATCTATATTATAAGAATGGACAGGGGCGTCGGAAGCTATTTTCGAACGCCTTAAACTCCGAAACCGTCTTACATGAAATTTTGTCAAAACCCTCGATCTGCGTGAAATAATATAAAAGAGATTTATCGTCAATGTCTGCTCACTTAAGGTGCAAGATTGCCTTAACAATGTACTGGCAACTTTGTGCCGCTTTTCCCATTTCGTCTTTTTCACGTATGAGGTCAAAATTTTGAATTTTGCGTTCCGATCAATAATGATGCCATACAGAGGAAAGCCGTTGAATGCCGTATCAGCCGGTCAAAGCAATTGGCCTATAGTCCGTTCAACAATATACGGTTTTCGTTTTTCGCGAATATCTCCGGTTTGCTTTTGTAAATCCTCACCAAATTTTGTACTGCCTCCTGTTTCAGTTTGTCTTAACAAGAAACTATTTTTTGACGGTTATAGAGATGGTCTCAGATGGAAATATAAACGTTTTCTTCATAAAGTTATATAAAAAACTCGACCGAACGGAAATCGCGAAGATAAGATGGTTTACAGCTTCAAGGAATGTGACGTGTTGACACGCAGCTTCCCTAAACGCAAATGTTTTTGTTATGGATAATTGCAAAGCATGTCTTAACAAGTGCTGTATTTGATTTGGTTTGGACTTGGATAAATGCAATACCTAATATATATAGCATTTAGTCGGTATGTGAATGATGTAATTTTGTTTGTTGTGAGGAATAGTTTTGATATGACTCTCCCGTTCAGCTGATTGGTCGTCTGGAGTGCCTGTCAGGATAACTCGAAAAGTTATTGACCACCTTGAATTAACCTTGATAGAAAGGTTGGCTCTGTCTGTAATAGAAACATAGTTAAATCTGAATTGTATGAGGTGTGAAAAATAGCAAATACTTGGGAAGACCGGTCACAAGGTCCTGTTATCCTCTTCCCCAGTTTTATAATATATGAGTAAATATGAACTTTTTGGGTGTCTGTCTAGTTTATGAACGTGAACTTTGAACTGAATTAGATACAGAGAACGAACAAAGCGAATTGATGGCAATGACAACAGATTTGACTCCTCCGACAAACGACCAGCATGAGAAAGTAATAAGGNGGGGGGAAGGATGAAGAGGCCATATGCCAGCATCTCTTATGTATTGATCTTACAGTTTCTCCACGTGCCCGACTGTGGCCTGCAACATTGATCCTTTCTATGACCACAATTATAGTTTGCAGCGTCTGTCTTTCTTCAAAAACGGCTATTTTTAGTCGCTCGGTCAGTCTTTCCATTTCATACTAATTAAAAGACAACGGTTCTTTTTTCCACTCACCTAAGATATTTGCATCTTGCTGAAACAAGATCTGATCGTTCTTTTAGGAATCTTCTTCCACTTCTTGTGGACTGGAATTTGAAGCTCAACTTTTTCACGGTCGAATGGAGAGTTCCTTTTGAGACCCTGAGGTCGTGCACGGTCTCAAAAATGCGTTTCAATATTTTGAGAGTGATATAATATTTTGTCCTCAAACAGTTTCAACATGCATCTTTCTATGACATCCATGTCGAAGTTGTCAAGTAATGGTTTCTGGCCTTTTTCACTGGATCTGTCATTGCTAAGGACTGGCAGCTCGTTTTTCCAGCGTCTGAGCGTCGTTGCTTTCACATCCAAGCAAGCATTACTGGTGCATTTCAGAGGACACTTTAAAACACTTGAAGACTCTTCTTTCTAGCTTCACGTTCGTGGTATCTTAGTGCTCTGAGCGCAACTTGCTTGACTGCAGGATCGTATTGTCGAGGCATGATGTTCCAGATATGTAGTTTATATGTGTGTCTGCCTTCTAATGATGTGTTCAATTATGCACCAGAATGTTTGGCATGTTCATTAAAAACAAATGAGGTGTGCAATGATGCAATCGGGAATGCAAAAATTTGCGCAAAGTTCAGCTTTTATGTTAGAGTACGTGGAAGAGGCGGGGGAGAGGGGTGATAATCGNAGGGGGGGGGGATAATCGGGAAGGTCGTGTATCAGTGTATATTACATTGTTTGTGACTATTGTGAGTATTTTATGCATGTAAAATCTAACTTGTCTGATCGCGGGCATACTATTTTGTCCTTGGTTAACGGTTGCATCTGCGGTAAAAAAACAGCGCTAATTATGTCTAAACAGCTAAACCACGGAACGTTGCATTGACCGAATTATTTGGATTTGCTCTTATGTGAACCTGCCGTGAAAAGAAGACTACTCTGAACACCGTAAAGTTTCTGTTCTTAGAAGCATCGTGTTTCCTGAGTTTTTAATATACTTTAATGAAGAAAACATTTTTTTTTATCTGTAACTGTACACAAGTGAATAAACACTTCTCTGTTAGGACAAATTGAATCAGGAGGATATGCAAAATGTGGCGAAGATTGATCAAAGCAAATGGGAGATATTCGCGAAAAAAGAAAACCGTATTATGTTGGACGGACAATAATACCGTATCTCATTATGTCATTGTTGGTGCATTACATAAGTAAACAGTTCATAGTTTCCAACCGAACTACGAAGCTTCTAAACTTAGAAGTTTGAGGTCTGTCAAAGTCTGGGAGACGTTCTTAGTAGTTCGGAGGCGTCAAAACCCAAATGTCGGCCAGGACGATGTGTATCAAATGGTGAAAGAATGATTAAATAAACGTGTTCTGTTTCAATGTTAGCTATTTTCTTGATGTCGATCAAACAGACCGACCAAATGCTCCCGGTCAAACCGACCGATCAAATGACCCGTTCGAAACCAGAGCTGGGAACGTCTTGTGAACGTCGTTCGCCGACTGCTGATCGAGTTCACATTAACTGAAACTCGGTTCGACTATAGTCCTGTTGATTCGAATTCTAGGTCCATCATGGATCATTGTACGTTTGCGAACGAGTTCAAAGAAAATAAAACAAATAAACAATATATTCAACTAAAAAAAGACTTGCTTCTCACAAAAAAATAAGATGTCATGCGTCAGTGAAGATATCCGTGCTAGCTGGGAATAGTTTATCTTTTGTTGATGTTTTTTCAATATTGTTTTAGGTTTTGCATACTCTCCTCTGTTTTTCCATTTTAAGCCTTCCATATAAAGCACTCATGTCAAACAAAGATATCATTCATTATCGAAAATGTCAGTCGTCACTGCAAGCTGAAGAAATGTTAAATCTTGCTAAATCTTAGCTTGAATAATGAATTCAGGTGAAAAAAAAAAAGAATTTTGATATCCTTTTTCCTCCTAAGTTTTGTGAACAAGAAAGCCATGAAAAGTTTATCAATAATAATAATAATAATAATAATGATGCGATTTATAATTCTCGTATCCAGGTCCTTTTAACACTATTATTACCTCAACAAGCCAGACCACTCTATGACTCTCTCAACTCCCTGGGAAGTATACAGTGCCGCTGCCATTTACAGGCTCTGAGCACTAGCATTATAACAATATCTTTCACTGCCTATAGCTAGGTATCCATTTTACAGACGGATGGACTGAGGAATATGTGAATGAATGGATTTCCCCGGGCACCTACAACGTGAACGTGGTCGGAAATCGAACCTACGACCTTTAGATCCTGAGTTCAGCGCCGCAACCATTAAGCCACGATGCTCAATTAATATCTGGCAATAATTCTTAAGGCTGACTCTAAGAGATTTATTTAATTGAGTCTGAAAAATGTTAATGTAAAGAAATATTTGTGTGATAAGAGATGTTACTTTATATAGTCTACACAAGTCGCCCTCTCTCACTTTTGGTCACACTGAGTAATAGTGTTGATTTAGTTTCTCGCATCTTGTGAAGTCAAATTCGATTTCAAATTCGAATTCAGTAAGCCTTTGTATTTGAATTCGAATCTATTTACCATGGTCTTGAGACTGAATTGGAATCGATTTCTAATAAATTCCACTTGTGTTCGAATTGAAATCAATTCCCATTTATCTTTGAAACGCACATTCCTGAGTTACTGGCCTTGTTTAGCTACGTGGATACCTCAGTGTGGGCGATTTTAGCCGTTTCAAAAGCCTGTCCTAGCTTTTTCGGAAATTTTCTCATTCTATGGATTCATGGCACATCCACTTTCTGTTTAGATTTGATTGTTTATTAGTAAAAAAGTTTGTGATCGACTCTGCCTGGGGTCCTTATTCCTTGTAGAAGCTATACTCCTGGAAGCAACAGAGCACTCATTGTAGGAAAAAAAAAGGAGGGCAAGGGATGGAGGTTAGAAATCATGACACCCCTTCCCCCCTCCCTTGCCCTCTCCCCTTTCCAGCTTCACCCACTTCGGCTCGATTGGACAGAAAGTTCATTAAAAGATTTTGAAAAGGAAAAACAAGTGCAAAGCAAATTATGGCACACGAAGAATCCTTCTCTTTCAAGATCCTCCATATCATCTTCCCCAATACTCGGGAGATGGACGAATGTCTCTACTCCTTGCCTCGCCTCTCCTCCTCCCATGCACATTTCCACTTCGCTAAAAGAAGGCGCGAGAAGAACAACTGTGTTCGAATACGTTTGTGACACCTATTAGAAGGGCAAATCACTCATAGTGTACAACCCAATTAATCCGCTAATATATAAAATCCCCCTTTTTTGGGGCCCTGCCAGCCAGTGTTAGGGTGTAGAAATGTGTAAAATGACCTGTGATCTAAATAAAGCATCCAATTTTAAAGTTTCAGGTACAATTTGAGCCTTCTAGATAAAAAAATAAAATGTGTAGACCTATGTATTCGCACGCGGTCAAAACCAGCCAAATGAAAATTTGGGGACCAAATCAGAATTTGAGGTGATCTTTTTCAAAAGACATTTGTGAAAAATTTTGGGCGTTGACCCCCCTTTTTCTTCCCGTTAAAAGATCGGACAAAAAAAAACCAAAAACATAATTAAGGGAGATCACTATCATATTATTTCTATTGTCACAAGTCGGAGCTCAAAATTATTTCAATTATTTCCCTTACCTATGAGAGGGCTTTGGTCTTTGACACCTATTGTTTTTTCTTCTTTTGGCTCTATTAGTATTAACATTTTGTGTTACTCTACATATACCACTGTGATTTCGGGAAATTTCTTCCATGGAGGTTAATGTACTTCTTTTGCCCGATCTTTTCACGGGAAGAAAAAGGGGGGGTCAAAGCCCAAAGTTTTTCACAAAGGTCACCTCAAATTCTGATTTGGTCCCCAATTTTTCATTTGGCTGGTATTGACCGCGTGGAATACATAGGTCTTACGCAATTTATATTTTTATCTAGAAGCCTCACATTGTCCCTGAAACTTTAAAATTGGATGCTTTAGTGAGATCATAGGTCATTTTACATATTTCTACATCCAAACACTCGCTGGCTGAGCCGCCAAAAAGAGGGATTTATAATATTAGCGGATTAATTGGAGGTACAAACTGAGGGACTTGGCCGTCTAATAAGTGTTTGAAACAGTAACATACATTCTTTTGGATCAAAACAGAGCCTGAGTCGTCTCTTACATCTCGAGGCCCCAGCGGAGGGCGGGACTGTGTGCGTGGAGAAGGTGGGGGTGGGGTGGGAAACAGATGCAGGGAGGGAGGAGAAGTGAGAAAACATCCTGAGAGCGAATGAAACAGCCTTAGCTAAAGGATTGCAAGTCCAAATGGAGCTGTTATGCACGAAGATTTAGATTTTGCGAGAGAATGCGACCCTCCCCAACAACTACAGTACTGTACAGCAAGAGTAACAGCAGCAGCGGTGCAGCAACAATAACAACAACAACAACAACAGAAGCAAAGTTAGTTTAACTGAGTACATGTATATTGCAGTATTTACAACATAGCGACGGCTGAGCGCAAGAAGTGACTATCTCCACTTTTGGTCAAATTGGAGTTATCGACATAGGTTGGGTTATTTTTACCCAGTTTTTCACTGGTATAAATATCAAAGCCGTATCTTTATTGGTTGCCGAGTTATTACCACTTCTTTTTTGANGACCCTCCCCAACAACTACAGTACTGTACAGCAAGAGTAACAGCAGCAGCAGTGCACCAACAACAACAACAACAACAACAACAGAAGCAAAGTTAGTTTAACTGAGTACATGTATATTGCGGTATTAACAACATAGGTACATATATCTACATAATGAAAAGCATTTTAAATTAACAAACTGCAGACTGAAAAAACAAAGTAAGGCAAATAAACGGGAAATGACGGTAAGATTATATCTAAGCTTAATCTCAAGAATATAATTCTCTGATCATTAAAATAATTATATCGTGATTTAATGGCATAATGATTATGTTAAATTTATGATAATATCAGTCGACGGATAAACCGGCTGTCAATAATAATACTGTAGTTTAACACTACAACAAACTGCCTTTGTTGCTAATATTACTAAAAAAAAAAAAACTACTACACGTATCGATTTGAAACTTGGCACAAAGAACAAATTGTTGGATATTGATCACTATTCCCACCTAACAATGTTTCTGGGATTCGGAATTATTCTAAAAGTGTGATAATAATTGAACAGAATAAGAATAACTTTATTCTCCATAACATGGAAAATTGGTTTGGTTGCAGTACACATGTACACAGCACAGTAATAATAGTAATAACAGTACTTATACGAGATCACGACATAGCAAATTACAATAACACTCTTCGCACGCGTCCAGTAAATAGTAAATTCGCGAAGATGTTTGATCCGACATGTACGTTTGCCTTGACGTCCAGTCGCTAAGTTGGTCTGTTTTGTAGCTGACCACAGCCCGGCGCTTAGATTAGACCAGTGGCCGTATGCATAATTCTTACGTTAGTTAACACAGTGCGGTAACCACGGGAAACCCCCAAAACAGTAGTAGTGTTCACTGTAGTTAAGGCAGTGCGCTCATTAACGTATGGATAACAGGTCTAGAGTTTGTAGTGGGTAATAATAATAATGTGGTTTATAGGTCGCGTATCCAGGCTAATGCCTGTTGATGCGACTTCACACGATTATTACTCTGCAGGCCTGATCACTCTCTTTCTCAACTCCATGGGGAGCTTACATTGCCGCTCCCATTTACAAACACTGATCATTAGCATTCTGACAATACCTTTCACT